>CAIGRL010136623.1:3268-14851 GCA_903798325.1 Fraxinus xanthoxyloides | reverse complement strand
AAGTTTAATGTAATTAATGCTTAAAACAAATAATTTTTTTTTATATTTACGCTATCATATAGCCAACTACACTATGACATGTGCAATGCACGTGCATTTTACTTGTATAACTTAAACTTTTGAACAAATATTAGACATAATCTGAAACTTTTCCTTACAATATTATGCATCCACAACCCAAACTCCATTGCGCAAATCATGGAAATTGCATTAACTTCTACAAAGTAACGTGTAGCATCTTAGCTTCCTCTAGACAAGTAATAACATAACGTTTGATAACTGTTGTACGTCTTATGTGAGTCCTAACATAATGGTTTTTCCACTTTTGGCAATCATTTTTCAAAAAAAAAAAACGTCTAGATCCAATATGCCTACTATCATCGTCGGATCCGGTGAAAAATAGAAAATGGATCAACAGTTCAAAGTTAGTCATATAATATAAATTTACGTGCAAAATATTTTATTACGTAAATATACAGTTAAAAATAAATATTAAAATTAAAGAATTCTATTTTAAAGGAAGACCAATGCGAGCTAAATCAACGCAAATGCTCCTAAATGAAAAGATAACAATGACAAGCACGACAAGTATAACAAGTGAGAAAGTCCCCGATATAAAATATCTACTGTCTAAAGTCAGTGTTAGGAATGGAACTCCAAAAAGTATACACAAAACACATTTTTTTTTTTCTATTTTTTCTTTTTAATTTATTTTAACTAAAATTAAATTTGTAATAGTCTTTTCCATAAATAAATTGACTTTTAACTGTCTAATTTATAATATATTAGATATCACGTTAAATGATAATTATTTTTTGAGCAATTCTAACTATATTATAATTCAATTATTTCAATAATACCTTACTTTTCGTTTTTTAATGTGTATTTAATTTATTTAACTATTTAGTTATCATCAATGTATATACACATTTGACAGATTCATTTCACTTGTGTACTTTCATTAATGTATAAATTTTCTATTATTAATTCTCAATTAATTAACATTCACATTCATTTAATTAATATCTATTTTCATTTATGCATTTTAGCATCCTTAATTTTAATTATAAGTTAATTAGAATTTTACATTCAAGAATACATTTCATTATTTATATCCATGTATGCTAATTAACATATAGTTTTATTTAATTAAATGATTTAACATTCATTGTCAGATATATATTCTATGATATTAATTATAAATTCATTAATATTCAAGTATATTCAAATATTACTTATAAATCATTTCATAGTAACATGCAATGCACGTTCAATGTTGATTAGTAAATGGCAAATGACAAATAAGTCTGTGAACCAAACATTTGTTTGAGGATGCTCGTGCCAAGAATGATAGTTAAGGTTTTGGTTTTGAACAAGGTAACTTAGTTGAGGACGATTTGTGTCAATTAACGTTATTTTCCAATGTTGTTGGATTTTTCATGTGTTTGAACCATATTATTTTAGAAGAATGTATTTTGAAATAACAGATTGATAAAAAATGTGTGTTTGAAAAAAAAATGAAAAGTTATTGATGTAGAGAAAAATATTATTTTATTAAAAAATATGATTGAAAATGAGTAGAGGAATGAGAATAAAAATTTTAATAAGTACAAACATGAACTATATAAATCTTTCCGGCCATCTTTTTACTTTGCCTCTGTATTCCACAAAAGGCATACCCCACCCCTTCCACCCCAACCCTAAGCAACAATCCACGAGACGACACATATATTACGCTGACACGAATACCACCACTTCTACCACTGATCTCTCTAAAAAATTTGTAGATTCGAATTTAGATATAGAGGGTTCTATAATTTTCTGCGCCCAATTTTTATTTACAGATTCTTCGAAGCTCTGAATATATTGGTTATTGATTGATTAATCACACCTCTCGGTTATTGATTGATTAATCACACCTCTCTAGTTAGATCCATCAATTTCAGCCCTTTAGTAGTTTATTTATAGTTCTCCTAATTTCAGGTCTTCTTTCCGAATTTCAGCGATTTATAAAAATCTGGAATTTTGATGTTAGTTTTTAAATTTTTTCAATATCCTAATTGTAATATATTGGTTGTTGAATCTTGGTTGTATTGAGGGTGGAGAAGTTTCTGGGTTTGAAAGTATTATTTGAGCTGAAGATAATCAAATGGATAGATTTGGAGATGAGGGCAGTATTGAAGAGTCCGTCAATCTCCAAGATCGTAAACCATTTGGTGCAAATCCAACAGGTTTGCTATATGTACGCGTGTGATATGATCTTTTATGTTTGAGCTCACTCTTGACAGATTTGCTTCTTGTCCATTCTAAGCTCGTTGACTTCATTTATTATTGTTTCCTTGACCTCTGCTTATTCTGTTGGACAAAAGGTTAACAAATATCCTTAGTCGACCCATTTGGGTTTCTAGCAATAAATTAATTACATAACAGTCAGCTCCTCCATTATTATTGATATCTAATGTTTTATTGTATGTAACTTCATTGTGAGCAGCTGAAATGTGTTATGCTTTTCCAGGAAAGGATCTTTTTTTCATTTTAAGCAACAGGATATCTTTGTCTTGTATTTCAACCCGGTGCTTGTTTTGTAGCGCTTAAAAATATTTACTTATAAGTAAGTTTAAATAAATAGATTACTTTGCTGGTCAAAACTGGAATATATTTTGAATGTATTTTGGAAGCAATCCAAACTTCACTGTCCAGATAAGTAACTTTTTTAATCTACAAGAAAGAAAATAAGAATCCATCTAAACATGTTTTGGTGCAAAAATTTACTTAAAACTAATTTTAAATTACTTTTTAGCTTAGCCCAAGATGCTGCTTGTCCCAACTTATAAGTTGATTTTGGCTTCCAAATTTGGTACATTTAATTATTGCCTGTGTTTACAATATGATTCTTATTTTAAACACGGGGATATGTGCTTTATTTCCTATTAATTTGGAAATTATGGCAAAATATAAGACGACTTCACTTTCCAAACTGTGTGCTAGAAATTAAGTCTGGATTATATAATGATAGATATCATGAGATGATCCATAGTTCCTTTTTGTGCATGAATTATTATTATATTGCTGAACGAGTTTGAGAAATGATTTTAGAATTTCGTCATTTTTAACTCAAATCCATTTGGTGGTGCAGGACGAGCTGTATTTGATGCATCACAATATGAGTTTTTCGGTAATGATCTAGTTGAGGAAGTTGATCTTGGGGGATTAGAAGATGAAGGGGATGATCTCCCTGAAGTTGCATTTGATGAAGAAGGATTTCAACTTGACGGAGATGAGGTTATTTTTTAAGCTTTTAAAGTTCAATGGTTTTCTTTCGAAAGAACTTCATTGCTAAGAATTAAGACGGCGCAATTTTGCGATATATTTTCAGGGTGAAGCCATGGGATCTTTATCTGAGATTGATGATCTCGCCAACACATTTTCAAAGGTTGGTCTTTGTTTATATTAAAAATTGTTGGCATAGTAACACTGATTAAAATCAGTTTTGAATCTCAAATTGTGGTCTTCAACATTTGTTTAAGTATTGTCTTCTTGTGTTCTTTTCTCTCTCTTGGTGGGCATTGTATGGATGACTATATAGGGATCTTATTTTTTTTGGTACAGTGAGATTTGGTTATAATAAAATAAAAAGAGATTCATTTTGTATCTAACTTTTTTATATTTGAAATTCGGCATGGACTTGATAATATATGTTATGTCTCATTGTAAAAAAGAGGATAGAACTTCTGCACTTGATAACTGTTCATTTACAGTTCTACAGTGGCAATATCATCTCCAGAACAAAGAGAAACTGGGCGGAAGAATTTGCGGTTGTGGTTAAGAGAGAATCATTTTAAAGTATTTGTTGAAGTTGTATCACTTCCAAACTATGTCTCAAGAACTGGATTGAGTAAACATCTTACATTTTTGTTGATACATAGCTTTTGTCCTATTATAATTATAAACATACCAATGTTTGACTTCCCTGCATAAGTCTACCTTTATAGACGTGTTTCTGAAAAATACAGCGAATATAATTGGTAGCAACTTTGGGTGTCTGTGACCATGACATCTGATGTGATTTTTCTAGTTTTGCCACAAGAGTAACACTTTTGGTTAGTTTAATTGTAGTTTAATTACTTAGTTCAATTATTGCCTATCTAATTAATGGGCTGATATCTCTTCTTTTTCATATACAGTTAAACAAAGTTGTCAGTGGGACAGGAATTGCAGGAGTTATTGGTGGTCAGGGGTCCAGAGAAAGTGAGTTGGATCGCGCTGTGCACACTCTTTGACGTTATTACGTTCATTTGATTACGTTGACTGCATGTGTCAGTGATAAATCGACCTTAATCCTTATGCATAATGCTGTTTCTCTAATATCGTAGTTTTATGGCGGGCCCTATTATTTCTTGACAGCTGCAATGTGTGTGAACTCGAATGAAGCCTTGTAATATAGCTCAGCTTGGCTTGTTCAAAATGGACTCTACTGTCTATTTAACTATGTACAAGCCAAACTCACATGAACTCGTCTCAAGTTGACTTTGCTGGGTAGCAGGTTACATAAATGTTTCTTTTGCTTTTATAATTACACACATACATGACATGCTTGTGTACACACTTACATACAAAAGTCACATTTATATTAATTTATACATATAGATTTATAATTGTAGCTGTAAATAAATTTCATCTTCTAACTTATTCGCTGAAATTCTTAATTGTCAATTACCAGAGTCCAACTTCAAGGAACTTGAAATGAATGAAAACTTGTTAATCTCAGCAGCAAGAGATAGAGATTTTTCTTCACTAAGTATCTTTAATATAAATGTAAGTGCTGCAAAAGAATGATATGGAAGGTCCTGCAAGTAAACTGTGGTAATTTATGAACCATTTAGTTCATCTCCGTATTCACAAGTATGGTTACAACTGTGAATAAATCTTGCAAATCAGAAATTTAATTAGGGCTACAGTATTGGGAAACCATAATCAATATTTGAAGTTGGTGATGAAGTGAATGGCTTAACACTCGGAATATTATGTTGCATCTTGGAAATCTTAGGCTATATGATATTTAATTATATTTGGGGTCCTTAAGACATGTTTTTGAGCAAATGGGACATGAAACTTTGATTTCTTCTTTCCTCCAGCGCTTCAAATTTTGTATCACACGGATTAATGTTTGTGAATTTCTGCAGTTGCATTTCTCATGGTTGATGAAATCTTCTGTACAGTTTGTATAAATTTGTGGGACACACAGTTTACCTTACATGACATAGTAGACTTTTTGGCCATCCCATCTTTTTTTGGAAATGCTACATTATTTTAGTTTATTTATCGAGTATTGCAAAAATTTTCAACTGAGTTTTAGTGTAGTTTATGACTTTTCTCATGCCATCTTTAAATGCATGTCAATTTCATGAAACAAATTAGGAAAAGTTCACATTTGGTGGAGAAAAATCAATGCGAGCAAGTGACGTGGATCAGGAATAGATACTTGGTTTAGTTGTTCTATATCAAGATTGTAAATTTTTTCTCATGTTATCATGTTTCAGGTTCATCTGCTACTGAATGGGCGCAAGAGTCCGATTTTCCCACTTGGTTTGATCAGCATGCTTTTGATGCTGCAAGCAGCGAGGAAAGCAAAAGATGGTCATCACAGCCATATTCCTCTAACCGCTTTATGGAATCCAAGTCGTTGTTCAGAACATCTTCACACCCTGCACCACAGCATCAGCCCCCACATCAGCATCAGCATCAACAGCAACGCCTACGCCATCACCATTCTATTGAAGCAAATCTTGTTCCAAAGATGCCGTTCACTTCATATCCTCCCACTGATGGCAGATCACAGCAAGCTTCAGCAAATAGTCAGTCTAGCCACCCTAATCTTGCATATCGCCCGGGTGGGCACAAAATGGCAGCTGCCTCTCCCAATATTTCTTTTTCTAATCCTCAGCTTCATATGAATGCCTTACCTCAAGGGTCACTTTATGGGGGAAATTTGCCTCAGGTAACACATGGTCTTCCAGTTAATAGTCGTCTCCAGAACCAGTGGGGGAACCAACCTAGTGTATATCCTGTAGATCGTCCTGTCCTCCCAAACAATATTTTGCAGCAACAGCAGTTACCCCATCAAAATGGCTTAATGCCTGCACAGCTGCACTCCCAGCAACATAGAGTTCAGCATCCTTTTCAGCCATCCTTTGGCCATCTATCAGGGCCGCAGCCTCAACTTCATAATTCTCACATTTCTGCATCACCGCCTATGATAAGTAACTCTGATATGCTTGGATTGGCTGATTTGAGAGATCCAAGGGCTATATCAATGCTGAGAAATAGACAGGGTATGCAATATTCTCAACATGGTTATGAATCTGGTACCCAAAAGAGTGATAGCAGGTGGCCAAAGTTCAAATCCAAGTACATGACAGCAGATGAAATTGAAAACATTGTGAGAATGCAGCTTGCTGCTACTCATGGCAATGATCCTTACATTGACGATTATTACCATCAAGCTTGTCTAGCCAAAAAATCTTCAAGTGCAAAGTTGAAACACCATTTCTGCCCAACTAATCTGCTTGATAATTCTTCCAGGGCTCGTTCTAACAATGAGCCACATGCTTTTCTCCAGATTGATGCTCTTGGGAGGCTTTCCTTCTCTTCAATACGCAGGCCCCGTCCACTTCTTGAAGTTGATTCCCCAAATTCTCCTGGTAGTGGTAATGTTGAACTGTTTGAGAAGCCTTTGGAACAGGAGCCTATGCTTGCGGCTAGAGTGACCATTGAAGATGGCATTTGCCTCCTCCTTGACGTTGATGATATTGATCGATTCCTACAATTTAATCAGGCCCAAGATGGTGGGGCCCAGTTAAGGCAAAGGAGACACATCCTGTTAGAAGGGTTGGCTTCATCCCTTCAGCTTGTTGATCCTCTCGGGAAAAATGGCCACACAGTGGATTTAGCTCCTGAAAATGATCTCGTCTTCTTAAGGTTAGCTTCTCTTCCTAAGGGCAGGAATTTCCTATCGAGGTATCTTCAACTTCTTTCTCCCAGCGATGAACTCACTCGAGTAGTCTGCATGGCCATCTTTCGTCATTTGAGATTCTTGTTTGGTGGCCTTCATGATGATCCTAGAGCTTCTGAACCAACAATCAACCTTGCAAGAGCCGTGTCATCTTGTGTCCACGGTATGGAGCTTAAAGCTCTTGCTTCCTGCCTTGCGTCTGTGGTTTGTTCAGCTGAGCATCCTCCTCTGCGTCCCATTGGAAGCCCCACTAGAGATGGGGCATCCGTTATTCTCAAGTCTGTTCTCGAGAGGGCAACTGAGCTCCTGAGAAACCCTCATGCTGCTAACTGCAGCATTCATAACAGAGAATTTTGGCAGGCTTCTTTTGATGCATTCTTTGGCCTCCTTTCGAAATACTGCTTTAATAAATATGATTCAGTTATGCAATCCTTCCTCGCTCAAGTCTCACCAGACACAGCTACTCTTGGGTCTGAGGCAGCCAGAGCCATCAGTAGAGAGATGCCTGTCGAGCTCTTACGAGCAAGCCTTCCTCATACCAGTGAGTCTCAGCGAAAACTATTATTGGAATTTGCACAGCGGTCCATGCCCGTGATGGGTCTTGGGGATCAGGGCGGAGGGAGTTTTATATCTTGATATTGTCGTGGTGCACATTTCACAATAACATGAAGTTGCTGGACACTTAATAGAAAAAGACGTTGATTTCGACAAATATCAGTTGGTTTCTGTTTTTTGTTTTAAATTTTTCCAAGATAAAGGGACGTCAGTCCTGGCACGATGGAGGAAGTTTTTAAGTACGCCATCGGGGAAATGTGTTTTCTGTATTTTAACTTGGGAGCTTATTTTGATGATGCTCTGCTATGCAACCCTGTTAGTAATGGGGAATTTAGAGGTTAGGAATGTACAGTTGCAGATAGACTCTGCTTATGTTGCCAAGCTTTTAGGTTTGAAGGTTGTCGGATAAGTGTTTGTTACAATAATGCATATGACATGTAATTTGCCGAGATGGGTACTTGGACACTTGGATAAAATGGTTGAAATTCTGTAACATAATTTGTAATTTCTTTTCCTATACTTTTGTCTTTTTGCAAATACTTGTGTTTTCCACTTGACTAATTTAAGTCATCATGTCATTTCTGTTTGATTTTGAAAGCAGTAAAATCTTATGAAAGCCACTCCGTAAGAACATTTACAAGGTTGTTAAAATAGCGTTCAATCTTTCGATTTTATGATTCCAATATCATAAAATGAACAAGATCGTGTGGAAAACTGCAAATTGATGGAATCCTAATTGATCGTTAGGACATCGATAGGATTTTGTAACGAAAGAATGTGTAGTTGAAAAGGAAAGGAGAAATTTTTAAAATTATGTTTATATTATTTTATTGAAAAATCGTGATTAATAAGAAGAGAAAGACAAATGAATTTTAATTTAATGGGGGCCAAACAATTTACCTTTCCACTTGCATAAGCATACTCAACCTAGACACACATAAGCTTAGGGCTCAAAGAAAACAATCACCGTCTAGATGAAAGTGTAGATAATTAACTTAATGTTGACCGTCCAATGCATGCCGAGAGAGTGCTAAGTACAGTTCAATGAACAAAAATTACTAAGCCCTGTTTGGTGCGTATTAAGAGGGTGTTTGGTAGAGATTAAAATCGGATTAAAATTAAAAATATAGCCGTTATTGTTGACTTTTATTAGACGGGTGGGACCCAATAACGGTCATATTTTCAATTTTAATTGAATTTTAAGTCGTACCAAACAGACTCTAAAAATAGATTTTTAATAAATTTTAATAAAATCCTGTAGAATAGGTTAAATATAGCAAATTATAATTTAAACTAAATTGGAGCTAAATATAATATTTGTTTGATTTAGAGGGTGTTTGGTAGAGATTAAAATCGGATTAAAATTAAAAATATAGCCGTTATTGTTGACTTTTATTAGACGGGTGGGACCCAATAACGGTCATATTTTCAATTTTAATTGAATTTTAAGTCGTACCAAACAGACTCTAAAAATAGATTTTTAATAAATTTTAATAAAAAATGATGAAATATATTGTTGAAATTTTCATAAAATATGTGATTAAAATTTATTGTTAATTTTGACTTAAGCATGTTTAAATTTAGAAAAAAATACCTTATTATGCTATTTGAGATTTAACCCCGAAAAAATGCCTTATTCTTATCATGTTGTTCGAGATTTGAACTTCACACGTCTTTCGAACGTGACTTATATATATATAACATTTTAAAGCATGCTATTATAATTCAAAAATGGTAATAAAAAAATACGTGCTAATTAATGAAAGAATGTGATAAATTAAAAATTAAGAACATAAATACAACAAAGAATACAAATAAAAAAAAAACTTTAATGCAATTAAAATTGCCTTTGTGTGCAAATATGTTTATATAAAACTGTGTGAGCAGTTAAGTCATTCCTTCTCATGATTGTCATGTTTCAAAATTTATAAGGTTAACTTCGACATCATGTTCGACGAAGCTGCATTGCCAGGGAGGGTGTTACAGAATACACACATAGGGGGGCCTGGGGAGGGATTTCATTTTTTATTTCATGAGGGTCCCACGTCGGCCCCACACTCATGTGAGGTTAGATCAACCAAGTGAGCAATATTTTTCTGACAAAGTAGTTTAATTCTGCTCGAATTATCATTTAACCTATTGTATATTGATAATTATAGAATTTTATAAAGTACTTGCAAGTTGCAACCTTTGTTTTTTTTTTTGATTAATTTTAATTAGTTAATTTATTATTAAGAACGTTTCATCTATTCAAAATTGGAACAACCTTCCATTTACACAACGCTCAGCATTTATTAGCTCCAACTAAAATAGTAGCAAACCAGAAGGAAACATACAGATAGAAATCTGTTGTGTTGTCCTTGCGACCAATGGATCAACGCTGCAACTGTGGTTGATCACCGGCGCTTTGACGGTCAGTCTCCGGTTTTTCTATATTGCGGGCGCCGGCGAAAAGATCAACTGGTTCAGAGTCGGCAATCTTCCCTTGTTCTTGTGCTTGTTGCTTAGCGATGTGGCTAGCACTGGAGAAAAGATCAACGGGTTCAGAGTCAGCGATTTTTCCACCTTCAAGTGGGGTGCCGGCCTTGTACCTTACTCTCAGAGCTTCATCTTCTGATAGCTTTGCCTGTGCTGTTGCATACTTGATATCATCTTTACTCTTTGCCATTTTGATTACCTCAAGCTTTGGTTGTCCTTTTTTTAGATTCTTGATATTTATAGTTCGTTTATGTAGGTGAGTGCGTGGCAGTTTCATTGCCATCAGACCGACAAGTGTCATAGTAGGAAATGAAACGTGGCAGTTTCCGTTGTCATGAGATCGACAAGTTTCAATAGTGTATTATAGATGAGAGATGCTACTTGTCCCGAGATTAAATCTCGAGTCAACCAGCTTTCTTTATTATGGATGGTGTTAAATAAAAGGATTATGCCGTTTGTCACCCTTGTTGACCCCTGTAGTAATGCCAAAAGATTTGGCTGCAAAAAACCTTTTTTGTTTAAGATAATGCTCTAGTATTGTGTCAACTAATGTTTAAAAAAAAAATGCACGTCAAATATGATTGTAATGCTACTCGTCCATACCAATGATTATCAACTTTTTTGGGTGAATTAGGGAGTGTTTGATTCTTTTTTTTTTTATTTGTTCTTTTGAATGAATGAATTTTATGATAATAACTTTTGAATAATATGCAGTTGAAAAGTGATTTTTTTATATATTTACGTGTAAAATAATTTTATTAAAAGAATGTGTGGTTAAAAATGAAATTTAAAAAAAAAGTTTTATGTAGAGTAATGATATTCATTACCACCGGTATTAAACATTGGTTTAGATGATAATTACATGATATTGAATGATAAATTAAATCAAATGCAAAATCACATAACTTATTTAATTGAATCTATGAAGTGTAGACTTCTAGACTGATGATCTATCACAATTGATGTTAGATAACATTATTCATTTATGTAATAGGGTTCAAACATGGGGATAAATGGATTTAAGGTATTGGAATTTAAGATCCAATTAAAAGATCTCAATCACTTATCCAATTGTCTAGATGAATAACAATACTCTTTAAAACAATTTGTAGCCTAATGTCTAAAGGACATCATTTACGTGAAATAATAAACTATCTAGTACCAATACCTTTTATTGAACATGTTAATTAATGACAAATACATCGTCACTACTGCTATTTAGCATTACTCGTCGGAGAATAAACTATCTAATATCAGTATTGTTTAATACCCATCTACATGGAATTAACAGATATGTTTTAAGTAATATCCTTAAGTTTAATTGATTTTTTTTCATTTAATGTCACTTATATTGCCACTTCGTTTAATTTATTTTCACTTATTTTACTTTTTTGAATTCAAACATTTGTTTTTAATCCATTCTCCGATCTTAGGTGATAGCAAATAGTTTTCAGATACAAGTGCGTCCCATTTTAACTCAATTTCAGTTCATTTTGTGAAATTAAAAGAGAAAAAAAAAAAAAAAATTTCAAATTGAA
>CAIGRL010136606.1:0-12618 GCA_903798325.1 Fraxinus xanthoxyloides | reverse complement strand
ATTTAATAATTAAATTAATACCTACCAAATATCTAAAATAGATTTATTAGAACTTTGTACATTTTTTCAAAGTTTCCAACAAAAAAACAAGTTTCAAAATCATAATTATATAATATAGATAATATGAGAGTTTAAATCTTATCCAACCCTTCATCAGATTTCAATTCAATATTTTCTTCATCTTATTTGTCATACGTGTCGTCCGATACAAAATCAACCTTCTAAGAACTATAAAAATATATATAAGTAATAATGCGCTCATAGGCGAGTCTTAAGTGTTTACGCAGTCATTGATCGCTTATTTAGCGCCCAAACCCCAAGCATGGCATTTTCGCCCATTGACGGTGCCTAGGCACCGCCTATGTGCACCATTTGGAACAATGCATTATATCAAACATAGCATATTGGACTAAATATGATTAAAAGTGAAAATTGACGTATAATGTCACATTATTACTCTTTCTTAATCTATCAAATTATAAATGTCCAATCCAATATATGACTTGGTAAAATATATATTAGAGAAGGAAGGAAAAATTGCAGCAGTGGTCCCTAACCTTTTCATTTTTTACAGATTTTACTCCAATCTTCTTTTTGTGCCAAAAGAGGTCTTCAACATTTCATAAATACGCAACTGGGGTCCTTTTGGATGGAAACCATTCAAAACACCGTCAGTCGACCCAAAAAATTAAAAAAATAGGTTTATTAACCCTTTTAAGAAGGGGCAATTTCGTCCAATTAGTATTTCTCACTTGTTATTGTTCAAATCACTGAACATTTTTCTCCACCTCGTTGAATAATATTTATTCTCTATCACCTCTAGTTACTGTCAGACTCTATTCAGAATGGAGATGGAGATGAATGTCTATAGATGTGGGTTCCCGGTAGAGATGAAGACTTCATAGAAGAACTTGAACCCAGGAAGAAGGTTTATCAACTGTCCACGACGTCAAGATGTGGATGGATGTAATTTCTTCAACTGGATTGACCCGCCAATGTGAGAGAGATCGAAGGAGCTGATTCTTGGACTTCTGCGAGCTAGAAGGGAGATGGAATGTGAAATAAACACCCTCCATTCAAGAGGTCGTACAACATGGAAAACTTGACTAATTGAATTTGTATGTGGAGTTTTAGTGCAATGGGTCTGTACCTAGATCTAGGTTAGGTATGAGCTAAGATGTTGAGTTTGTGTTGTGATATGGGTCTCACAGTGACAAATCCCGTTGTCTATTATCTTCTAACTTATTTTCTAGTAATAAAACATGTTATTATTCAACCGTGCTTCGATGTTTTGTTTCTCTTATGCTCCCCTTCTTTGCTAAATGAACGGTTTAGAAATAGAAGGGAAATTTTGTTTGGAAAATGTTATGAAGAGCAATGATCCCAAAATAAATTATATAAGTCTCAGAGGCAGTCCCAAACGTTTTCTACTTGTCAAAGAAGAAGTCCCAAACGTTTGTACCAGTTGTATCAGATGCCCTAAACCTTCAAAACAAGTTGCATCATATATATATATATATATATAACATAAAATCGAATGTATAACACTGAAATAAGAATTGCAATCTGAGCATTATTTTCATCTTCACTTGAAATGTACATCATCAAAAGAACAATTGAAATTTATATTTGTCAACAATATCAAAAGATCATTTTCGGTCTATAATGTTATTAATCCCTTACAAAAAATCATATACAAAACAAAAGTAGTCTAAAACAACATAGAAGTAGTACAAGTTGAGTTCTTTTTTCATTGCCCTTCTTCTTTATCTGTACCTCATACTCATTTGATGGAGATGCTTTTCTCCTGCTTTGTGATGTTAGCTATGATTGTTGCTGAGTATCTGCTTGTGAACTTGGTTGGGAGCTTGCATCTGTAGGCAATGGAGTTGTGTTTATTCTCTGTTATTGCATAATTCTCCACATCTTCTATATGTCATATTCATACATATTCTTGCAATTTTTATACATGCAAGTGGTTAAACTTGTGAGCTTTTTTCTCTTCTTTGGTTTGCCTACATGTTTTTGTTTTTTTTTATTAGTGGATCAAGAGGATGCCTAGCAAGTTCTGGCCATAACTCAAGACTTTGACTGGATTAAAGGGCTGTAGGTCATGAGATAAGTTTCCTTGGTGTAGCATGCATCAACGTACTCATATATGCCAATGTTCCTAGAAAGCTAGAGATTGAATGAGCACATGGGATTCTAGTAAGTTGCAATTTTCTACATGCATATTCCCTTCTTGTCAAGTCCACACTCCATCTTATACAATCTCTATTGCTGACCTCAACCTTTTCACTGCCGGCATAATCTGCCTTCAAGTATCTTGCACATGCCTTTGCCTTTTCGATTATGGCCATAATTCTAGGACCAAAAGCACGATCACATCTTTGTGCTGCTTCCCTTTTTATATTTATCCTCATCATTTGTTACTGTCTAATCTTCTCCAACATTAATATAATTGGCTTTTATCTTGCAACAACAATGGAAGAGTTGAATGTCTGACATAAGTTGTTAAGTAGGATGTCACACTTACTATACTCCTGAAAATGTGATATGACTGTGAGGCTGGTTTCTCATTGAACCACTTGAAAAGCTTTTTTATTAACTCCTTTCATTTCACCCATTGTACTCTCCCACTTTTTGGCACAGTTTTTGCCCTACATGCAAACCGGAATAAACTTTTCAGTGTGAGGCCGTTATGCATTAAAGTGAAGTTATTGTGCATGCGTCTTGCACAACACATATGCTCATCAGCTTCTTCACAGAATTTGTTAATGGAATATACCAAACTCGTCTGTTTATCTAAAATGAAGGTCTCAGCCCCACTATTATGCATCCTAATGTCAACAATCAAAAGTTTTATGAACCATTCCCAATTTCTTTTGTTCTCAACATCCACCACAGCCCATACAATAGGGAACGTGTAGTTTTTTCCATTAATACCAACTGCAGCTAGCAGTTGTCCACCTTGTTCACTTTTTAAGAAGCATCAATCAAGATCGAACACAGGCCTATATCCTGACCTAAATCCTTCTTTGCAAGCCCCCAAGCATATGGTAAGATCTTTTGGATGTGTGCCCTGAACCTTCAATTTGAACCGTGCTACCAGTATTTATTCTTTTCAGTTCTTCACTGTAGTCCCACAATATCTTTTAATGCTCAGCTACAAGATCGTTAATAACTTCTAAACATTTTGCTCTCATTTTATAAAATTGATGCTTTGATATCTTATACATGCAGTTCTCCTTCATTGTCTTAATGAAACTGCTCATGGACAATTTTTGATCTAATCTGAACTTATGTATGTATTTCATTGCCAAGTACCTAACATTTAATTTTTTGTTTCGGCCACACCATTGTGCAAGTATGTTCATCATTGAAGGTGTTGATCTTAAAACTTTTATCTAGCTGTTGGTGGGCATATAACTCCCATGAACAATTATTCTCATAAGTTACCCTCAGTCTGGTTCCTTCATTCTTCACATATCTTATATGTCTTGCTTTTTTATTGAATATTGTACTACTGCATCCCTTAGTATCTTTATGATGTCAAATCTCACGCTTGCATGGAATAGAGCATATCAATTGTTTTTGTTATACCATTACTACATAACAAAAAATGGAAAGAAGTATAAAATATCATTACCTATCAGGAAATTAAGATCTTGCAGGTCAATTACAGGGTTAAACTAAATCTTATTCCTAGCTCTTGAGGATGAAACCCCTTCTTTACTATCACTTGGAATGCTTCTCATGTCATTTGAGTTATTGTAGTCTGTTCCATTACCATCTGCGACATTAGCATTGCCCTGATTTCATTCCCTATGTTATTATCACCAATATCAAGAGGTTCACTCAACCTGAAGAATGCATCTTCATTACTATCATCTTCAGCTACATTTTCCTCCTGATCATATTATAGATTACTAAAGTCCTCCAAGTGTCCTTCAAATTCAAAATCCCCATCATGTTCAACTTTAGGTTCAACCATAGGTTCTTCAACATGTAGTGCATTATCATCTAGAGGTACACAATTTCCCATCACTTGAAAAATCCTCCATCACATTTTTTTCTCCAGTTGGTGCATTATCAACATGTCCAACTACAGGTTCATTCTCCATAGCCTGTACTTCAACTTTAACCGCATGTTCATATGGAGTATGACCAACAGTGGGTGTATTATCTTCAACTGCAAGTTCCTCAATCATGGCTTCCATTTCAACATCATCCATTGTATAATTTGCAGGCTCCTCTACTATTGCCTCCATTTCAACATATGCAGTTTCATCTACTACAGGCTCTAGATTTTCAACAACTGTAGCCACAAAATCAGTATTACTTACAAGTTCACCCATTACAGTCCTTATATTCTCACTAGCCTCTTGAGCTCCTGTCCCAACATCAGCGTCTTCATCAACATTATCATTCATGTTAACTTCTACTTCAACATGTACCACATGATCATCATTTGTGTCTGCTTGCATTTCAACTTTTTCACCTGCACTCTCAACCTCATCCACTGTATACAGATCATCACCATCTACAAAATCATCATACATCTCCACATTATACTATATATGGTGCTCAAGTTGACCATCATCCTCTCCATTCTTTGTTTCTTCCATGTTATCCAAAACCTCACCCGTGTCAATGCCCACAACTGAAATATAATCTCTCACCTTTTTATCCCATGGAAATTCCTACACTTCAACAACATGCAAACACCACAACTCAACAATCCTCTTATCTTCAAACAACTTCATTAAATTCATGAAGTCTGCATTCTTCACCAACTATAACGATATCTCACTAAATCTCTTCTTTTCAACCTTATAGAGATACCTCATTCTTTGGTGGTATCCCAACATTTTCAAAGCGTTGTCCAATAGAAATCCATTAAACTAATTCGGATTGACGTAGTCAAGATATGCTATCTTACCATCCTTGTACACAAAATTGTGCATTTTGGTGAATAATATACCACCATGGTGTAGCTTTATGGTGAAATAAGTAGAATTTTTTTCTGTAAAACAAATTCAATCAAAATGATCATCAGGCCCAAAACATAGTCTCACAATACATGTATGCATAATGTGAACCAATAGCCATTGCACGTTGTATGGTACACCCAAATCTATAAAACAGTAAAAAACATGCAATATTGCAGTAGAAGAAACAACATCACGACTCAGTGCGTGACAAAGAGTCCCATCATTTTTTGAAACTTGTAAACAAAATGACATGCTCATCGTAGGCAGGAGCACGAAGGGGGCCTTGTGTGTGATAAGCAAAATCTTCAACATTGTAATCAGATTCATGATTTTTTTTTCATCAGACATTGTAGAAGATGATCATTTCTCTTTCTCTCTATTTAACGTGAATAGGTGTTTCAATTTTTAAATCAAGTGAGAAATACCGATTGCATGAAATTGGTCCTATTTAAAGGGGTCAATATATTTGAATTTTTAATTTTTCAGGTCAACTGATGGTGTTTTGGACGGTTTCCATCCAAAGGGACCCCATCTACATATTTATAAAAGGTTAAGGACTTTCTTTGGTACAAAATGAAGGTTAGGGTAAAGTTTGTAAAAGTGAAAAAGGTTAGGAACGCTATTGCAATTTTCTCTAAATGAAAACGAGATCATTCACTATTATATTGTTGATTCAGTACTACCTTTTAAGTCTAGAGAATAAGGTAATATTACTTTTTAAGTGCAATTTACCTATCATTACATAATCATAATACACACAAAAAACTTGGAAAGTCCGTAATCTGAATTTACTACACTTTACCAACAACACTACTAAGTAATAATCGCATCTTTATTAACTTAAATTATGAAACCATTATTCATCAATTTATTAAGTTCGAAATTGCTTTTTATGTTGAATTCATAGATTATAAATGTCACCTGCATTAGTCGGTTATTATAACTTCTCTTTCTACACAATTATTTTGAATTAGACAAGTTCAAATTGGCGGCCCTAAATTGATTAAGCCGATGTTGGTGTACCATTCCCCAAAAACATTTTTTTTAAAATTCATTTCCAACTACACATTTTCACAATAAAATATTTTGTACGTAAACTCAAAATTTTTCCATACTTTTTAACCACACATTTTCCAAAATATCACTATTCCAAAACTCATTTTTCCAAAAATAAAATAAAATAAAAAAATAAAAACTCTTCAATGGCCAACAAACATGGGCTAAATTGAAATAGTTAGAAAATAGATTTTGATTGGTCCGACTCTGTCGACATGCCTTAACATTGAATGTATTAAATTAATTATCTTTACTTTTACCTCCTTAAGATCATGCATAATTTTTATTTACAAACAATAGAAAGAGATAAGATATAATCAAGTGGAAATATATACAAAAAAAGCCCACAAAAATTCATATACCCGACCCCATTTATGTAGTTTAAATAATTATCACTTATTTGTGTATAATTTCATTCATATAATTCAAGGCTTATGAACTGCTAGTGCAATTCACATCCAACCGATTAATTAAAAATTAGTAGCAAATATTTGTGGTCCATATCATTTTATTATTTCTGATGAGCAGACAATTATTAAGAAATTGGATTTAGGAAATTGAATTATATTTGATTTTTACGTTGTAGTGTATTTACATATAGATTGAAGAACTTCTAATATTATTTAATTAATATTAATAAACGATTTCGCTACTACAGTCATAACGAGTGGTTGACTGTCGACAATCAATGGTCAACACTCAACGATGGCCCTAGCTGAACTCCAACTTTGGATCCGCCACTCCACAAGAGATGTGAGTTTTGGTATCCATAGAAAAAAAAAATCGTGTTTAAATACATATATTAAAAATAGGCAGTTCTGTTTAATCATTCGACGAATGTCACTAGGTACACGTATTAGGGAAAATAATGGAACTAATACTGCTTTCTACAACATTTTACGGTGTTTTCTTCTTTTCAAGCATCTGCTCTTCTACTACTTTATTCATAGAGAAGCAGGTTTTATTGTACATGTTTCAAGAATACGTATGATTGAAACTCTCAATTATAGAAAAGATCCACTAAAAGTAGATTCTTTGTTAGGTAAAGTTCACTTATATGTTATTAACACTAACCCAATTTTTGTAACTTTCCTAAATTCGTTTGTGCACTTTGTCGTTTATGGGGAGAAATATAGTTGGTCCCCCTCAATAATTAATATGGAACCTATTAATTAATAATTGTAAATTGGTTTCAACCTTTAGTTCTTAATATATTAGTCTCCAATATTTCACGTTTAGATCACATTAAGGGTTTGTTTGAATCCATATCTTTCGGAATTTAGATTTTGTAATATTGTTTTTTCGAGAGTGCGTAATTAAAAATTTGAATTTACGTGTAAAATTATTTTTTCGGGAGAATATGATTGAAAATGAGATTAAGGAAAATGTGTTTTCAAGTGATTGAAATCAAACTCAGAAAATTCCAACGGATGGTTTCCATCCACTTTACGACTTAGAAAGTGTGACGGGTGAAATGCTTATGCCCTTTTATAGCAGCATGGTTGGAAATCATTCACTAACGAAAAAAGTGATACAAATTTTAAAAGTTAATAGGTTAAATTTAAATGTGTTCAAGAAAGAAATATTGAAAACTCATTTGGGTTTAATATGTCGGACTTCATTATAATTAAAGATTCTTAACATATGAGCCCCAAAGTTCTTGCTTTGTAATGAGTCATCAAATGAAGTGAAAATAGGTGCCCTCGAGGAGATTGAAATATACCCCTCACTGGAATTTTTTTCAGTGTTCTTCGCAAAAATCATACGGAAATATTCATGACAAGATTTTTCAAGGTCCCTGTCGATCGAAAAGTAAACTCCGAAAATTAAAATAGTGAAAACGACTAACAGTTCTCATTAAAAATATATGAAATTCATTTCAGCAATTTCGCTACTCCAATTCATAAACCTCTGCGCAACACGTGAATTAGAAAACGATATTCCGAACTTGAAAAGAGCACAAAAGCTAAGGGAACTCTTCTAATTGTACTAAAAAAAAATACTAGAATAAGATTGAATAAAATTATGTTGTAGTGCATGTTGCATTGAGAAAATTCCACTATTTCGGCCAATCTAATCAAGAAATAAAACCAAACTAGCCCATTTTAATTAATCAGTGGGCGCAGCCATTACTGATTCTTCATATCATTTAAAACAAATGCACGGAGAAAGAGAAATTGTAGAGATTTTCTTTGGATTAATAGCAGAATACTGCATGTAAATGTTTCAATTTGTGATATACTCCCTACCTATTGGAAATCGCATAAAACTCTCTTGTTTCAAACATTTTGTATGAAAAACACCCCTGCCATTAGCATCCGTTTCGTGTGCCGTTAAATCCTAGAAAAAAGGGAAAATGAATAAATAAGAAAGGGCAAATGCATCAATTTATATTTTCGTCTTTAAAAACACACTCCCAATACAAAGAGGGAGGTTTTTACGTCCCTCATTTCATTACATGACAATACTTCGTTTCTTGCGTAAGTAGCTACAACACTGAAACCTTAGCTCCGATGGACTCACGTCTGTGCAGATGAGGAATGGAGATTAGGTTGAAGACTTCGTGGATGGCAGCGAACCCAAGAAGAAGGTTCTCACATGCACATGACGGTTGGTACTGAAAATCCGAACACAATTTTTGAACCAATTTTTTACCGAGTATGCTCAAACTCTAATATTTTTTTTAGTTTTTTGTAGTGAAATGGAGGTTGTGGGTGCTTCTCGTAGTTTGACCCACCCATGTGCAGTAGATCCGTGGAGTTGATAACTGGGCTATTGAGATCCACGAATGTACCCGAACAATAGCTATTGGAATTGCAGAGGCAGAGCATTGATTTTAGATTTAGGTTCTTGGTTTTTGTGTGGGCGTGTAGCGATGTGGGTTTTTGGCAGAAAATAAAGCTTCGGTCACCATGTAGATGTATGTATTGAATAGATGTTAATGAATGTTGTGCTTTCTTATTTAAGTTCTGTAAGTGATATGTTCCATGTGTTGTTCCAATTTCATCCTCTATTTCATCTCTTATTGCCTAGTTGTTCATTAGTAACCACTGTACGACACATCTTGTTATCTCTGAACTGGTAACGAGAACCCCCTACAAATTCAATAGGTTTCATAATACAAACTTGGAAATATATAACAATGTGATATACAACCCTATATTATCCTAAACATGTGACATCTAGACCTTGTTTTCTATGTTCTTTTGCACGAAATCGAATGAAGATTGCGAATTACAGCCTTATAATCCCCAATCCTAATTTAATATTACCCACACCAAAAGCAAGATATCCACACACCAAAAGCTGAACATCGACACCCCATATATTACTTGTCAATAATAACAATTGTTCACATTAATATGGAACGCGAACAAAAAAATGTACAATCAAAAAAAGCATGACAAAAACAACAATAGAATATCAGTTCACATTATAGCCAAAATAAAATAGGACAACATCATTTCAGTTTGCAGCTAGTAGTTTCTTTCCTGTGCACTTCCTCCTATTGTGCCCAGAGGCACCATATAAAGAACACCTCATCATCATTCCTTTCCTAGATGGAGGTGCATCAGCGGATGCCGTTGTGTTGGACGGTGTGGACGTTTCGTTTGTCTCCTTTTGCCACTTCTTTTTTGGTCTCCTAGCTTTCTTAGTGTATACAAGTGGTGTCAAGGGATTAAGTTCAAAGTTTGGCCATGTATTTGGGCTTGTCACTGGGGATATTGTCGGTGTATATGTCCGAACGTATGCTTCTTTCTTATACAAAACATCTACCTATTTTGTTACATTCTGCATGTCTCATGATAATAGTGCCATAATTACATGTGTGCATGGTATAGCCTTTAATTGCCACAACCGACATGAACAAGTCCTAGTAGTCAAGTCAATTGTACACAAAGTTTGAGCATATTCAAACTGCGACAGAGTTTTATTTTTCTAAATGACTTCCATTATTATTGGTCCTACGACTCTTCTCCATTTGTTGCATGCTCAATCCTTGCCACGATTCATTGCTTCAAGTACATTCGAATCTTTTCTAACATGATAAGATATCCTTTTCCTGTTTCACTTAAGATGGTCGCATTGAATGACTCTGATAAATTGCTCGGTAGCATATCACAATTTTCCCACTTTGAAATGTGATTTACTCCAATGCTATGCCGGCTTCAACTGCAACCAACAGTATGCAGCAGGGTCCAAATCGCACATCCTATTCATCTGTGGCACCTATGCAGCTTCAGTTGTAGCTCTTGCTACTATCCGGAGTAAATTCTTCAATGCAAGCTCTTATCGTGCACTTGCGATATAAAAAGGCAACAAGTTTTTGGCGTCGTTGTCGAGGACTATTTACTTTTAGTCTTTGTTTATTTAATTTTTAGCTGTTATTTGATTTGATTTTACTTTCTTTTATTTAAAAACAAAAAAAGAAAAAAGAAGTGTTCGTTGTATGCTCTGTACCTAATGCGATGATCTTGAACCGTTTGACTCGGAAATAGAATGAACTTTTAGACAAAGACGCAAGGAACACAAACAAAAACAACATCAAATGGTCGACGATCAAAATATTCTTGTTTTTATTCAGCCAATTGGATAAGTGGCCACAAGAGTAGCGGCGCTACTGGATCAGCAGCAGGAGCGAAGGAAAATAAACGAAGGAGACTTGCCAATTTCAATGTTTTTAACGCCAATAGTCGTGCCTGCACACTCCAGTATTGTGTATCCAGATTTCGGGGTAAATAATTTTTAGATAAGGGTAGAGTTGATCAATTTGATGAGCAATACGGGTTACCTTATGAAAATCTGAACACACATATCTCTAGGTTTCTCATAAATTGTTAGAACTTCCATGCCTCCGGGTTAATGAAGAGGTTATTAAGTTGCGATTATTTCCATATACACTGAGAGATCCTGCATTGGAGTGGTTAGACGCTGAATCTCATGGAAGCATTACTATATGGGAAGAACTGACTATAAAATTTGGCAATAAATTCTTCCCACCGACGAAAGTTGCTAAAATCAAAATGGAAATTCAGACTTTTCAACATAAAGATGGAGAGAGCTATCATGAAGCATGTAATAGATTCAAAGAGTTTATGCGAAAGTGTCCAAATCATGTTACTTTTACACCGGACTCTCACCACTATCAAAATCTCTGGTGGATTCATCTACTGGTGGGTCAATCATAGGAAAATCAGTACAATATACGTTGGATTTATTTGAGCTAATTGCCACTATACATTCAATATTTTTATCAGAAAAAGTGGTACCACTGAGAGCATCTAGGGTGTATGAATTAATAGCACAACATCTACGAAGACACATATAGCATATTTGACAAAGTAGGCAGAGCTGTGGGTGAAATCACAAACTAGATGAGCACATGAAGTGATGAGTGGTCCATCATGTAAAAAATGTGGAGCTAACCATTCAATAGAAAACTGTATGTCTATGGGCTTTCCCGAGCAACAAGTCAACTTCATTCATAATGACTTCCACAATTTTAACCCATATTCACAAACATATAACCCAGGATGGAGACATCACCTGAACTTCAGATGGTCAGATGATCAGCAAGGGAATGGTTGAATTAATGCCCATCAGGAGAACAAACCAATTTTGGGGGAGATGTTTCATCAATATGTATAGAAAATTGACAAAGTGTTCCAACATATTAATATTAATTTTNGCACATGAAGTGATGAGTGGTCCATCATGTAAAAAATGTGGAGCTAACCATTCAATAGAAAACTGTATGTCTATGGGCTTTCCCGAGCAACAAGTCAACTTCATTCATAATGACTTCCACAATTTTAACCCATATTCACAAACATATAACCCAGGATGGAGACATCACCTGAACTTCAGATGGTCAGATGATCAGCAAGGGAATGGTTGAATTAATGCCCATCAGGAGAACAAACCAATTTTGGGGGAGATGTTTCATCAATATGTATAGAAAATTGACAAAGTGTTCCAACATATTAATATTAATTTTCAAAATCAGCAAGCATCTATCAAGAAGTTGGAGACACAGATTGGTCAAATAGTTCAACAATTAGCAGAATGTCCACTTGGATCATTGTCAAGCAATACAATGACAAATCCAAAAGAACAAGTGATGACAATAAAGGTAGTGGAAAACGATCCACTCAGGGCTTCTGTAAATGTTAAAGCATATGTACCTCCACTTCCATTCACCCAAAGATATCGAAAGAAGTCAATAGAGGAAAATATTCATGCTATAACTACAAGGAGTTGAGTACAATTATTAGAGATTACTATGAAATGACCAGAAAAAAAGAGGACTAGGAAGATGTTGATGAAACTATAATGGAGAAAAAATGTGCATCCGCCTCAATTGAAAATTAAGAATGTACAGAAGTATCCATTGCCAAGGTACCAAGTCTGGTTAAGGCTAAAGTTCCTCCCATTCCTTTTTCTCAAAGGCTCAAGAAGAACAAACAAGATACAAAATTTGAAAATATTCTTGATATTCTCAAGAAACTCCAAATCAATATTTCGTTGATTGATGCGATATTAGAAATTCCAAGCTACACAAAATTTT
>CAIGRL010136583.1:0-16521 GCA_903798325.1 Fraxinus xanthoxyloides | reverse complement strand
TAATCATCAACAAATAATGATCGTTAGTTTTTATAGTTGAAATTGAACTTCTTTCACATCGACAATTAATGACGACGTTATTGGTTTTTGTTAAATATTGAATATAATTTAAATAATTATCACACTAAAGTAAAATCGAAGTATATTTTTCCATTCAAAGTACATTATTCTAACAGCGATCATATAACGTCGTTTTCAATGTGCCTAATTAGGCATTTCGGCTTGGGATTTGAAACTCCTGAAGGTGATCATATTGACACTAAAATATATCAATCATGTTATATATACATCACTTTTTAAATTATTTTTGGCATTGTGTCACGTGACTACACATCATTGGACAATTTTTTTAAAAACTACATTTTCTCGCTCACAACTTTTTGAACTCGAATGAGACGTACACAATGATGTCAACCAAACAATATATGATGCATAAGCTTCCCATATATCTATATATTTCAGCTTCTCCGTAGAATTTAATTGGAGAAAAAAAACTAGTTAGCGGCTGAAATCCCTTAATCGAAGCGTTCTCGATTCTCTCCTTGGGAAATAATTGCACAATTTGGCAGAAATTTAATTTAGCCCTGTTTGAGCCTCATTTTTTCTTGCATTTTGGAATAGTATTTTGACGAAAAACATATGGTTAAAAAATAAAAGTTTTGAGTGTGCGTGTAATATTATCAACAATGCTTAGTGTACAATCATTAGGGGATTGTAACTTTTACAACCTCTCACATTACTCTAACGTGAGAGATTGTAAAAGTTACAATCCCCCTAATGATTGTACAAATGGATTTTTCCGCTTAATAAACAAGTGACTTTTGATTAGGTGTTGATGACATATCACTGTTCTGATGATGGTGGCAGAGTGGAAGATCACGTGAAATTAGAAGATGGTTGTCATGATGGGGCGACGTTTTCATCTTCATCGGGTTGTTGTGGCGATGGTAGTGGAGGATGGTGGTGGTCGTGGGTGAAGCTGGTGGTGTTCGTAGTGGCCTTGGCTGCTGTTTTCTTCAAAAGGGGTTGGTCGAACCCTTTTTCTTGGATAAGGTAATTCGTTGTCTCGAATAGTGAAGGATGTTTGTTTTTCACAAATTTTTGTGTATTTAGTTACATGCATTAATGTGTAATTTTAACTATTATTGGTTTATGCATGCGTAGATACTGAAGTTTTTGTTTTTTTATTATATGTATTGTAAGAGTATTTCTGGTAAATTAAAGGAAGCAATGATTTGTATCAATTTTGATTTTTTTTTTCTTTCCTTTTTAGATTTGGGGGCTTAGAAAATTGCCCTTTCATTTTATTGGTTTGCAGTTTAAATCTTGCCTACTCTTTTATACACAGGCTTTGTCTGCAAATATATAATGCAATTACTTCTTTCCACTTCTCATATCTTTTTGCATATTTTGAATGTTCATTTTACAGACATGGGTGTTAGTTTATCCATACAACAAATGACAGGATTTTACGATTTTGATGAAAGGAACTTAATTAATGGCAGATGAGCAGAAGTATTACGAAATACTAGAAAGAGTTGGTCGCTGTTACCTATTCTACTTGGTATAATTTACTGATGTTCTCGATATGACTATATATTACTTGCTTGTCGTCTTCTGTTATGTGGATGGCATTGCCGAGATATATGTGACGTCTATGATTACGAGTCTGGTGAGAAGCCTAGATACGATTTCATGGTTGTTGATGACATTATTAAAATGATATTCATGTGATTTCGATCAAGTAGTTTGACATGGTATTTAAGTAGACAAAAGTCTTGAATTCAAGTCTCGCCATCATTCATTTAAATGAAATTGTGCATATGTAATGCTTTTATGGGAAAAAGAGAAATTTAGCCTACATATGAGGGGACGTGTGGAAGACACTACTCAAATGATATACATGTGACAATGTTTCATAGGTTAAGCTTTTAGATCAAGTAGTTAACAATGTTTTCCAACAAATACAATTCTCGTGGCACTTTTATGGTCATAATGTTTTCAAAGTACCATTATCATTTTCCAGGTAATTATTCCCATCATAAACTGGGAGACAGAAACATTCAGCAAGCCAATGCTAGCACTTCTAGTCTTTGGTTCAGTAACAATATTTCCAACCTTGCTTTTACCTTCTATACCTTCCATGTGGGTAGCAGGGACTACTTTTGGATATGGCTACGGATTTTTGCTTATAATTGTAGCATTGTCATTTGGCGTCTCCAACTCTCCATTCCATATTTCATCGGTTCTATCTTTCATCCTAAAATTGAAGTTAGTCATTTAAGTTTTATGTATTGTTTCCTACAATTAGTTTGTCTTTGCATGGGTTTTATATCGTACTAAACTTGACACTATATTGTTCTCTCTGATAGGCATGGTTAGATGGACTTCCGAAGAAAGCTTCCACAATAAGACTAGCTGGTGAGGGAACTTGGTTTAATCAGTTCCGAGTCATTGCATCGATTAGGATTTCTCATTTCCCCTATGTCGTATATAATTACGGTGCTGTGGCTTCGGATGTTACGTACGGTCCTTGTTGGGAACACTGGTAGGAATGTTGCCAGAAATGTTTGTTGCAATTTACACTTAAGAACTCTCTCTCTCTCTCGATCATTTGCTTCCCCTCCATACACGAAAAACGGTTTGAGATTGTTTTATGGACGTATTTCGTCTATTAAAAATGAAATTGTGGAAGTTCTTGTCAATTGTTTTCAAACACAAACCAGACACGTGAGCGCACACGGACAATACTAGTCCATTTTTGGTGTTTGGTGTGTAAAACTTCTTGATTTCTTCATAATCCATATTGATGATTGTCATTCGAGTAATATTTGTTTATGATGATTACGTATTTGCAGGGTCTTATTTTGGTGCAACCTTTTTTGTATTTATGAATTGTAAGCCTTTTCATATCACTGTCTTGTATATTAATTTTCTACAATAAGTTGCACAGGGAAAAAAAAAATATACACATTTTAGTCGAATAGCTGGTTTTTATGAAACTCTAAAATTTGACTGTAAAAAGGAAGTGAGTTAACCTATAAAATTCATGCTTTGTTTCATTTTTAGTATATGTGATATTTGTACGAGTTCCCCCACCAGTTGTGATAATCTTTAAGATCATTAACAAGTTGTCTCTGTTGGCTCGTATTCCTGGCATTTCTTGGAATTCTGTTTGGAGCAATAACTAATTGTCGAATTGAGTTTCTTTTATGTCATAATTGTTATGTTCATGCCTTTATTATTATTGTTCCTAAGCAGTAAATTCCTTCCTCTTCATGCGGTGTTTGTTTCACTGTAGTGGCGTCTTGATGAGAACTTTGGCTGATGCTTCACACAATCAGCATGGAAAGGGAAGGGAGTCGAGACAGAACACCCAACATTATTGCTGGAGATTTTGGACTGCAGATGAAGATGAAATCGAATGTAAATGTCGAAAAGTGATTTTGTTGAGCTGCTTTCTTCTTTATTTTCTTCCACATTATGGTCCTAAAATTGTCTGGAATTTGTTTAGCAGTTTTGTTGAAGAAAAAATGTCTCTTGACTTAATCATTTGCTTAGAACTAGAAGGGGATACTACAGAAGACTCTTTGTCCCCATCTCCTAATAATTAGGCTTTAATCCACAACAAAAAAAAAAAGCAGGGATAAAGTGACTTAAAGTTTGTTTGCTCGTGTTTTCATGTTCTTGTCTCTCAGTTGGTTGGCAGATTTGATGTAGAGTATTGTTGTCATTTTGCTCAAAAGTTAATTATGATACTAATGTAATCTACTATATATGATCCTGAATCAAGCTCGGGATTCCTCTCAAGCCCACTCTATTGGACCTACTTCGTTTCATTCATGCTTCGCATTAAAATTTTAGGTAAATGGAATGTTACTTTTTTTCTTGGTTTGATATTGCCCAGAACGGTAAGTCGGGCACTTTTCTTAGGTTGATTTCTTATTCTTGATGTACTCTTGAGAACAAGATGAAGTAGGCGGGGACCTGTAACTCAGATGATTAGAACACATGACTACAAATCATGGTGTTGGGGGTTCGAATCCTTCTTTGTTCACAACCAGACCCAAGGTGAAGTTATCTTTTCCATGTGGTAGGAAAAATCACAATCGAGATAAAGGACCCAAAGTTATTTTTTACTAAAAATATGTAGTTCTATAGCATAAGTGACAGTTTACATTTTGGAGTGACATATTTGATTAATCTTAACAGACCAAGATGCCGTTGAGTGTCAGTCAAACGTTTCACTTTCAAAATAAATGTGTTGTGACACTTTCTCTTCAACCAACTAGCATTTTTCAAACATTTAATATTTCTTTAACTTACTTCTGTAATCAAACGTATGCTGGATATAGATTCATTTGATACCACAAGGTTGACGGTTTCAAAATCTTATATAGAAAGATTTGTTGAGTGCATTTTCCGGGTAAGTGACATAAGTATTAAACTTTTATTCGTAGTGAATTGACCACGAATAAGGTGAAGGGGATGAACTTGTGAATTGTAATGTAAGAACTATCAAAATCGAAAAAGAAAATGAAACTGGCCAAGTTGACTAGCGTGTAAATAGTATTGAAAACTTCCTCAAAACGATAGTGAATGGCTCGTTGTCTCTAAATCTAGCGAGTAGAACTAGAGAGCTCAAAAAAGAAGAAAAATACTAGTGTCAATAGCTCAAAAGAATCGACTTTTAAACATGAATATACCAAACTCTCTCTTTTTTCAAATAAAAAATCTCTCATAATTTTGGGACAATTTTGATGGACGACGTTGATTTGTGTCCATCTCGCCATGATTATGATACATAGATAGTCATTACCTTTTCATTTATATCGAATGATTCGACTGAAATGAAAATATTTACTTTAGATAAGGGAATTATAAGAGGTTAATGTTTACAAAGAGTAAGAGATAGACAATACAGTGAATCATCTCTATTCCTTGTTTCTTTTGTTGTTTGATTCTTCTGTCCATACCTATAAAATGGAACAAATTGAAGTGGAAACAAGTAAAATTAGTACTAGAGGAGAGACAAAAAGTAAACTTCCTTTTTCTTCTGTCCACATTGCAAAATACTTCATTACATTTCAAGACCCGTAGTCCAATTTTGTCCTTACACGAGATCCCCACTTAAACATGTCTATCTCGACATTTTGAGTCGATATTAACATATTTTCATGGGCTTCTATACTCGAATTAGGAGTGACAATGAGCCGGATTGAGCCGCCCGGAGCTGATTGGTGGACCTCACAAGCTGAACCCCGCTTAGTTACTAAAAAAAATATAAGTTCAATTTGATCCACGATTCACCTTAAAATGAGTCCAAATTGTTCATGCATCGAGTCGGGACGAGGCGAGACCGCGAGCTAATGAGCAACTCGACCCATTTGTCACCCCATCTCGAATATAGGGACAAGCTGGCTTATCATACGATAATATGTGGTTCCGATTGTATTATAATTTAATATTATATTAAATATACACATTTAAAAAAAAAAGTGAAAAAGTCACACCAATTGCGTCATCTAGAAGCAATGAACAAGTCCTCTGTTATTTATCCTTGGTAATTAGTTTAAAGAAAAAATCCATTCGTATCGTAAATGGGAGTTTCACGTGGTAGTTTTACGGGGAGAGAGATGGCATTCTTGGATTGGATCATGAAAAAAAATAAAAATAAAAATTGACCAATGTAGTATTGACATTTGGCATCTAACAAAAGAATATGTAAAACTCCTCTGTATTTATATAATTGTTTTAGTTTAATCTGTATTAAATGAAGAAAGAAAACCAAGGGGACCTTTATTTGTTTAAGTCAAAGAAAAACAACCAACGTCCACTCCAAGTCATTGTCATACACACTGGATTGTACTGACCAAGAACTTAAATCAGAAAAAGAAAAGTAAAAAATGCACTGTTGGTCTCCAACTTATACACTATTGCAATTTTGTCCTCAACATTTTTCTGTTGTAGCGTGGTCCTTAACCATTTTATATGAAATAATTCAAAATCGATTAGAACGGCTAACATGCCGATAGTCATATTGCAAATGTTAGGGGGACTCTTCTAGGATTCGAATATGTCTAAATTGTCTTGAACTGCATTATTCCTCCACGACAACAATAATTTGTGTTTGATTTTGCCAATAAGTGAGAAAGTCATTTCTTTCTAAAAAGGTGTTAGAAGATTATAAGTTGTTGACGAACTAAAGGCATGTGACATTTTCGTGATGTATTGTCACTTGCTGACTATCTGAGTGTTGCAAAAGAATAAATTTTCGCTCATATTGTAGTGGTCTTGCTCCATTGTACTACTTTTGCCTTCTTTCAATGAGCCTAAACATGCCCTATTTCACAAACGAAGCTTACTGGCATGAACACCTAATCGCTTCCTTGAGTTGTACTTCATGCATTGATGCTTGGCGTCTCAAACTTAAATGATTTCGACTTGGAGCATATTTGGCTGTGCTTAAATTTTAATATAATTTGATCGAACATATCTTTTATCCACATATTTCAAAAGATCTGCATATTATCCACAAATTTTGCAGGATTCACTCTTGATAAGTACCTAAAAATAATACCAAACAAGCACTTAGCTAGCTCGCTTGATGCTTGCACGTAACATATAGTCCATTTGAAGCATACTTGGTAAAGAATCTATTTTAGCTTCATCTCACACATTAAGGTAATCATGCCCCACAAACCATTCCTCATGCTTGTCACTTGAGTATTTTAGCTCATTGCATGTTGCCCTTCATTAATATCTCATCCAAGTAGGACATTTTCATTAGTCCATGACTTACTTTAAGTTCCATCATATCATATTCAATCCCACAATGTCGGTACCTTGCCTCATTTGCTCAATTATGCAACCTCACCTTATGAACACAATTTAGCCAATGAACCCCCGTGGAAAGGCTAGAACCCATAGCCAATGCACATGAGTTAGCAAACGAGATAATTGGAGTGCTTTTCGCAACATCAACTCATTCGAACTAGAGGTATTTCAAAATTTTTATTTTTCATCCTCGCAGCAAAATAATATTCATTATATAACTTCTAGCCCAACACCATCTAATAGGGTCTTTACCCTATACTGATACTTTAGCCATCCCATAATGTGCCTAATATAGGTACTTGGGCACCCCATGGCTCCCAGGGATTGCACATTTTGTGCATAAGGATAGCCCATAGGTTGTCCCTTTGTAGGGACAAAAGCACATAAAGGACTCGTCTAGCCACTCGCGAGACATCATCTTTTACTTAAGTGACATGAGTAGATTTCTTTTTCTCAGTAATCATAATTTTCATAATTTTTCTCCCATAGTCCCTAATGGTTACAAATGTTAGCATCAAGCTAAGTTGCAATCCGTGACATGTGCTAATAGTATAGTCAATCAAATCACATTTATATTTTCAACAACCTACTTCTTTCCTTTGTGGTTTCTATTAATCTTGTACAACTTAGGTTTCCTTTTTTAGTTAACAAATTTTCTACTGTATATAGTTAGTTACCTTGAATAGCTTTGTATTGCTGTAATTGCTATACGGTTTACTATTTAATGGAATGCTCATAGAGTTGAGAAGTATTCAGTTATTTTGACATGGTATTAGAGCTCATGTTCTGATTTTAGTCATTCATGCTTCCTTCTTTTGGTATCAGTCCAAGAGCTCTTAGTGTTCTAAGTTTTTTTAGTCTTGGTGAAGTTCTCTAGCTTCTGGTGTATTTTTACTCTATCACTATGTCTGCAAAAACATTTTGTGTTCGCTTCACAGGGAAGAACTACTCTACTTGGGAATTTCAGTTCAGGTTGTTTCTTAAAGGCAAGGAACATTGGGATCATATTGATGGGTCTTTGGAAGCACCAACTGATGCTAAGAGACTTGCTTAATGGGAGATCAAGGATTCTCAGGTAATTTCTTGAATGTTGGGATTAATCGAACCACATATGGCTAATAATCTGTAGTCCTTTTACATTGCTAAGGAAATGACGGATTATTTGAAGCGCGTCTACAACTAAGATAACAATGCCTATCAGTTTTAATTGGAACTTGATGTGTTTGTGTCACATGGACTCTCTACTAGTTTAATTTCAGTTGGTCAATTAGTTGATAACAATTGTGAACTGCATTTTTCTCATGCTGGTTGTCAGGTCTAGATTCAAGTGTCAGAGACGGTGATCGTGAAAGGGCCTCAAGTTGGAAGATTGTTTCCTTTGCACTTTACTTTTAATAGTCTAATGTCTTTGGCTTGTAATGCAGTAGCAAATAAATGTGAGGTTTGACATAAACGTTTAGGCCATTCAAATTATCTTGTTTCGTCTCATTTATTAAAACATGGTTTCTTAGACAATAAAGATAAGCTTTCCTCTCACATTGTACCTTTTGACTGTACTACTTCTAAACTCAGAAAAAGTAAAACACTACCTTCTTCTAATCTTGGTAGTCGTGCTACATAATGTTTTGATATTATTCCTACTGATGTTTGGGGCATTACTCCTATATTATCTCATGCCAACTATAAATATTTTGTGACGTTCATTGATGACTATAGTCATTACACTTGGGTGTATTTTTTCTGATCCAAATCCGAAGTATTTTCTATTTTCAAAACCTTTTGTAGCTTATGTTGAAATTCAATCCTCAACTATTAAAGTGCTAAGGTCAGATTCCAGTGGTGAATATATGTTCCATGTGAAAGTTGCGTAGTTCGACCCTAACAATACATAGAGGGAGGTGAATAGGTAATAATGCGAAATTAAAATTAAAATAACTTAATAATTTAATAGCAACAAGTTACTAATTTAATTATTATTCTAGATGGTTAAACATGCAAATCCAATTTTTCTATGTTTAAATACCGCAGATATAGTAAGCAATAAAGAAACATAAGAATGACCACGGAGAAACCTAATTGGGTAAAAACTCTAGGCACTTTGCAGTCAACAATCTACTATAAACGATTTTGTAACTTACAGTCTATCAAACTAGACGACGACACGTACTATCTAATCTCCTGAATGCAATTCCTACAGCTCTCCTAGATTTTGTGCTCTTGCACTAGTTCCCAGCTACAATTTTCAAAACTCTTCTGAATTCTGCTATCCTGCAACAACTCCTAATTTTGTGGAATCGTCTATCTCATGTGGATGCACGAAGAACACCACGTTCTTCACTAACGGAACTTCAGTCACATTTTCTTGATTTTCAGCAACTCTGACAGATATGGAGGAAGCAGCTGTTTGGTATTTGGATTGTGAAACTGATATTTTTCGCCGCCAAGAAAAGATCACAATGTGAATAATGAAGGTTGAAAGCTTTAAAAGATGAAGAGAATATGAAATCAATATGTTTGCTCAATGTTCAACATTAGAAAAACCGTTTTGTGGCGTTCAAATATTTATAGGTAGGTTATAAAATGAATGGGTTGGGGAAAAGCCTTTAAAAAATGAATTAAAAATTTCTTGGACAACAGTATCGCTCGAGTGAGGGTTCAGCGACAGTCGAGCGACAACTTGTTGCTCGAACGAAGACGAGGCGACAGTTTAGCTACGATATTTCTGCTTTTGAAGCTCAAGCCAAGCCTTGGAGACAAGCTAGCTAAAATCCACACCGTTTTTCCTTCTTTCCCATTCTTGAACCCTAAACCTAAAAACCATACTTTTAATAATTTGCACATTACTCCTTGACTTTTACAGCATTTCAAATCTAGTCTTTTTATTTACAGAATAACCAATTACATAACATCAAATACCTAACACCATGATTTACATACCTTTTCACATAAAAAGGTATTCTTTCTTAGCATTCATGTCCTTATACACCTCAACAAAATGGAATTGCAGAACGAAAAAATCGTCATTTGTTGGATGTTGTTCGTACCTTATTGCTTGAATCTTTTGTTCATCCTAAATTTTGGGTTTAAGCTTTGTCTATTGTAGCTTATTTAATTAATTGACTTCCTTCCCAGATTTTGGACTTTGATTCTCTGTATTCTCACCTCTATGGTAAGCCTCCTAGTTATACATTTGGATATGTTTGTTTTGTTGACTTACCTCCTCTTTACATCACAAGCTTGATGTCCAATCTGTTTGATGTGCCTTTTTGTTTTATAGTCTTGCTCAAAAGGGCTTTATGTGTTATGATGTTGCGTCTAATCTTTATCGTGTTTCTCGAAATGTAGTATGTTTTGAAAATCAGTATTTCGTTCAATCCCATGTTGCCTCCCACTAATCCCTCGACTGAGCCTAAGCCAACACCTATAGTTAGCACCTCGGAGATTTACTTGACCCTCATGTCCACCCAATAGGTATGAGTTTTCTCTCAATGCAACTTTGTCTAGCATTAAGATTCCTACTTGTTACTCGAGGCCGTTTAGCAGGAATGTTGGGCAAAGTCTATGCATGATGAGCTTTAGGCACTCCATAAGAATCATACTTGTGATAAAGTTCTGTATCCATCTAATGTTAAAACCATTGGGTGTAAATGGGTATATTCTGTAAAGCTACGTCAAGGTGGTACTGTGGAAAGATATAAAGCTCGGTTGGTTATTCTTGGCAATCGACAAGAATATGGAGTTGATTATGATGAAGTTTTTGCTCCAATGGCTAAGATGACTACTGTGAGAATAGTTCTTGCCATGTTGCTTCTAAAGGCTGGTCCCTCTATTAAATAGACGTTAAAAATGCATTTTTACACGGTGATCTCAAGGAGGAAGTTTTATGACACCTCTACCAGGTTTATTCTCTATTCCATCTTGTGATGCATGCAGGCTGAATCAATCTCTTTATGGTTTAAAGCGAGCTCTTCGAGCTTGGTTTGATAAGTTTCGCTTAGCATTACTTGATTTTTCCTTTATCCAAAGTCAGTATGACTCTTCCTTGTTCTTACGTTAGACTGCTAGTGGTATCGTTCTTCTTCTAGTTTATGTCAATGATATCGTCATTATTGGGATAGATTCTAATATGGTGCAGTATCTTCAATAGCACCTACGGACTTCATTTCACATGAAAGATCTTGGATATCTTAAATATTTTTTGGGTCTTGAAGTGAAACTTGACCCAATTGGTATTTTTTAAATCAACTTACTTTAGTTGGACAAGCTACTTCTTCTGTTGACACCCATTTAGAGGTCAATGTGAAGTACTAACGTGATGGGGGTGAGCTTCTTTATGACCCATTGTTATACCGATAGTTGGTTGGGAGTATGAACTATTTGACCATTACTCGGCTTGATATTTCCTTCGATATTCAGCAAGTCAGCCAATATATGAAAGCTCTTTGGCATCTCCATTTGGCTACTGTTCGCAGACTTATTCGCTATTTGAGCGTAATATCAGATTGTGGTCTATTCTTTCCCGCTGGCTCCTCTCTACAATTGAGTGCATACAGTGATGTTGATTGGATTGATTGCCAAGATACTTGTCACTCAATTACGGGATGGTACATGTTCCTTGGCAATGCTCTTATTTCTTGGAAAAAGTAAGAAGCAAGATCAATTGTCTAAATCTTCTACGGAGTCTGAATATCGCGCTATGTCTTCTGCTTGTTCAAAGATATTTTGCGTCATATATTGTTGGCTGAGCTTGGGTTCCCTCAAAGTGTGCCCACTTCCCTTCATGCAAATAACACTAGTGCGATTCAAATCGCTGCAAATCCGATCTTTCGCCAGCGAACCAAACATATTAAAGTGGATTGTCACTCCATTCGTGAGACATATGACAAAGGTCTTATCATTCTTCCTCATATCAACACAAATTTTCAGATTGCTGATGTGTTTACAAAAGCTACGGCTCGTCAATGATATCAGTTTCTCGTTGACAAATTGATTGGCCAACATCAATTTGAAGGGGATGCTTATAGTATATTCAATCAAATCAATTTATATTTTCCGCGATCTACTCATTTGCTTTGTATTTATGTTAATCTTGTACATCTTAGGTTTCCTTCTTTAGCCCATAGATTTTCTACTGTATATAGTTAGTTTTCAAGTATAGTTAGTTACGTTGAATAACTTTGTATTACTATCATTACTGTACAATTTACTATTTAATGAAATGCTTACAGAGATGAGAAGTATTCAGTCATTTCGACAACATGTACTTATGTCGCTTTTGACTAAAAACCAAGGTCGAGAAATAATGATGCACCCAAAAGTGACTGTTTGGGACCAGGTTGAAATGAAACAAACGTTGGGGAAAAAGATGTGACAAAGTGTATAGGGTGGGGACCAAACTTCAATTTTCTCAAATGAAAAAGGGGTGGAAACTCATTCAATTCTACTCTCTCTCTTCTCTCTCTACATTTCTCTTTCTCTCTCTCGACTGAGTGGTGGTGGAGGTGGTGGTGGTACCTTGGTTGTTGGAGAGTATAAATGCTTATTTTCTGTGAAGAAACAGACCCTACAATAGAGATAATAATGGAGGATATCTCAGCAAACAGACAGAACGGTTCTTCCCTTGTTTGTTATCTTATTACATTTATTAATTCAAGTCATTACTATAATGTCATTTAGCTGTGTACTGTGTGTATGCCTGTGACAAAGAAAAGGCAGAAAAGCACCAATCCCATGTGGTGTCTTTCTCATAAGTACTTATGAGCATAAAATAAGCAGCTTATTTTTATTAAACTGGCATTTGGCATCCACTCTTCTCTTTCCGTATAGCCAGGCAATTTTTTCATTTTCTTACTCAATCTCGCATGCCAGCCAGCCCATCAGCATCTCTCTCTCTCTCTCTCTCTCTCTCTCTCGCAGTCTTCAATTTTCTTGAAACTCTAGAAACATAAAATTTAGTTCTTTCCGACACTCACCCAGTTACAAACTGTCCAGAATTAGATTCCATGAAATTAGCATAAATCACATTTTTTTTAGCCATGCCCAAAAATGTACTTCAATTTCTTGTTGTTTTCAGCAAGATTGTGCATTCAAAATACTGCTAATTAGCAAGAAGCCCCTTTTCAATGAGAAGAACTACTGTATTTGCAGAAGCAGAGATCAAGGGTTTGCAGAACTGGATCCAGAAAGTATAATGCTGAGATTATGTTGGAAAAATGAGGCTATTAGGTACAAATTTTTATTGCCTTGTGTTCATTTATGCATTCTGTTTGTTCGAGTATACGGTATCTGTAGTCTCTCCAATTACGGAAAGGGAGATCTTGCTTCAATTTAAAGGTAGCATCTCAAGTGACCCTTATGGTAGTTTGAGTTCTTGGGATCCAAGTAGAAGCCCTTGCCAAGATTTTAAAGGGGTATTTTGTAATTCAGATGGAAATGTGGCAAAGATCGTGTTGTGGAATACTAGTCTAGGTGGGGTTTTGTCTCCTGCTTTATCTGGGTTGAAATCTTTGAGGATTATTACTTTATTTGGCAATAAATTCACTGGGAACATCCCATTGGAGTATGGAGAAATTGGTACATTGTGGAAGATTAACTTGAGCTCCAATGCATTATCTGGGTCAATCCCGGAATTTCTTGGGGATTTGCCTAACATAAGGTTTCTTGATTTATCAAGAAATGGGTATACTGGGGAGATTCCTTCAGCACTGTTCAAGAATTGTTACCAGACAAAGTTCGTTTCTTTGTCGCATAACAATCTTTCAGGGATGATTCCTATCTCGATCAGTAATTGTATGAATCTTCAAGGGATAGATTTGTCTTTTAACAGTCTTACTGGAGAATTGCCTTCAGAAATTTGTGACATTCCTGCTGTAGTGTATTTGTCCGTGAGGAGTAACATGCTGTCAGGAAGTGTTCAAGAACATGTTTCAAAATGTGGAAGGTTAGAACTTTTGGATCTCGCTAGCAATAGGTTTACTGACTCTGGTCCATTTGGGGTCCTCAGGTTGGGTAATCTTACATATTTCAATATTTCATGGAACGAGTTCCAGGGTGAGATTCCAGATATTGGAACTTGCAGTAGCAGACTGGAAGTTTTTGATGTTTCTGGGAATGATTTCAATGGAAACATTCCGCCTGGCATCAGAGAATGCAGTCGCCTGAAGTATTTAGATCTGGGGTTTAACAGGCTTGATGGAACTATACCAGTTGGAATTGCTGACTTGAAGGGTCTTGTGTTCATTCGATTAGCAAATAACTCAATAAACGGAACAATTCCTTCGGCATTTGGGGGTATTGATTGGCTTGAAGTCCTGGATTTGCACAATCTCAAACTCAGTGGTGAAATCCCAGTAGAGATAAGCAATTGCCAGTTTCTACTTGAGCTGTGAGTTCAACAACCATCTCCTGCTTTTTGTGTTGATGTCAACATTTTTTACAATTAAACTGATGAAACTATACATGTATTACGCAGAGACGTTTCTGGCAATTCTTTAGCAGGAGGCATTCCGCAGAACCTCCAGAAAATTACACCCCTTAAAATTCTCGACCTGCATCATAACCAGTTCAATGGAAGCATACCTACAACCATTGGAAATTTATCTAACCTGCATTCTTTAGATTTGTCAGAAAACTTTCTATCCGGTTCCATCCCTTTGACAATTGGGAATTTGAAAAATTTAACTCATTTCAACATTTCTTACAACAACCTTTCTGGTGCTATCCCATCTATTCCTACCATCCAGCAGTTTGGATTTTCGGCCTTTTTTCATAATCAAGGTCTTTGTGGTGCTCCATTAGAAAACTCTTGTTCTGGCACAGAACAGAAACCAAAGTTGAGAGTTTCTGCAATTGTTGCTATAGTCGCTGCTGCTTTGATTGTTACGGGTGTTTGTGTGATAACCATCATCAACATGAAGGCTCGGGGGAGAAGAAGAGAAGACGAGACCATGATTGTAGAAAGCACCCCATTAGCTTCTACAGAATCTAATGTCATCATTGGAAAATTAGTCCTCTTCAGTAAAAGTTTGCCCTCGAAGTATGAGGACTGGGAAACTGGCACCAAAGCATTGCTTGACAAGGAATGCCTAATTGGTGGAGGTTCTATTGGAACAGTATACAAAACTACCTTTGAGGACGGAATGTCGATTGCTGTGAAGAAACTTGAGACTCTGGGAAGAATCAGGAACCAAGACGAGTTCGAGCATGAAATTGGACATTTGGCGAATCTTCAACACCCCAATCTTGTTGCTTTTCAAGGTTATTATTGGTCATCTAGTATGCAGTTAATTTTATCTGAATTTGTCTCGAACGGAAACCTGTACGATAATTTGCATGGAGTTAATTATCCTGGGACCAGCACTGGTGTTGGTAATTCAGAACTGAATTGGTCAAGAAGGTTTCAGATAGCATTAGGGACTGCCAGAGCACTAGCGTACCTTCACCATGACTGCAAGCCTCGGGTTCTTCATCTCAATGTCAAGTCTACTAATATACTACTGGATGAAAACTACAACGCGAAACTATCAGATTATGGTTTGGGGAAGTTGCTTCCCTTGCTAGACAATTATGGTTTGACAAACATCCACAGTGCAGTTGGATATATTGCACCTGAGTTGGCACAAAGTTCAAGGATCAGTGAAAAATGTGACGTTTATAGTCTTGGAGTTATTCTGCTGGAGTTGGTTACAGGGAGGAGGCCGGTGGAAAGTCCCTCAACAAATGAGGTGGTGATTTTGTGTGAATACGTTAGAAGTTTGGTCGAGAGGGGTTCTGCTTTGAATTGTTTTGACAGAAGGTTGAGAGGATTTTCCGAAAATGAGCTTATTCAGGTCATGAAGTTGGGGTTGATATGTACTTCTGAAGTCCCTTCAAGAAGACCAAGCATGGCTGAGGTTGTTCAGATTCTTGAATCCATAAGAAATGGTTATAACTATTGATTGCAAGATTTTAGTTTTTTGGTACAAAGTAACATAATATTCTTTCATATTTATTACGGATTAGAATAATCAATTTGTTCTTATGATTGCAATAAAATTATTCCATTTTTTCCAACTTCAAGAAATATTTACTCTAACCTGCATTCAGAAAGAAAAGAATTCCTTCAGATTGTGTTCTTGTTTCGATCCTTGATACTCGCTTATGCATCAGAGAATTAAAAACAAGGATCCTTCAGGCAGGAGAAAGATGTTACAATTACAGATTTTCCTAGTAATGAATTCTCTGTACTAACTAATGTTTCGAGAATTGAACCGGTCTGGCCAGTTTACACGAAAAGAAACCGAAAATTGGCTTCAAAATAAGTTTAAATAATTCGACTTTGGGATGTAATATGCTATGTTATTATTTTCGACCATTCATTCGACTTCAGTTTAACCCTGTGAATCTCTTTGACCCTTTACTTTTTCCCTGTAAGATTCCCAGACTTACAAGTAATTCTGCAAAAGAAAACGAAACTGAATTTTCTTAAATATCACTTTCTGCTCGCTCTTTTCACCAGTTGTGAATGGTCCATCCACGATCACAAGACCCCAAGGCAGGTAGGTTCCTTGAATATGTTAAACATGATACAACAGAACATGTAGGAGGATAAAGAGGGCAGCCCTTCATCTCTTTCTCAGTGCTTCTGTCATTTCATGTCACATCTCACATGTGAAATTGTTTGTTGTGCCAAAAAAAAAAAAAAAA
>CAIGRL010136554.1:0-18066 GCA_903798325.1 Fraxinus xanthoxyloides | reverse complement strand
ATTTTGCTTTAGTTAAGTCGAGTCGTGCTATCAGCTAACTCGAAGTGTATGATCTTGGGTTTTACGTCAAGGGGGCTTCAAGCAAGATGTAATTCTTTTAGTCATGTTTCGTGGGAGTTTAAAATCCATTATTTATACCTGATTGTCCAAGTTTTCTTGAACTAGAATAATTGAAATGTTTAGTATTTTCGATAAGTGTTATCTTATTCATTCTTTGACAATTCTAATAATTCCCCGTGTTTCAATTATAGTATGGTTGCCATTTGTGATAAAAGAATCAAATCTAATGGTTCTATTATTCTTTGTTATGGAATAGAATGTTGTAGTACTTGTTTGTTGTGAGAAAATAAGAGATTATAACCACAATATGAAATAAAGATCACGGAAGCAATGTGATTTTATAGAGAATGAATATTTTATTATAATATGGAGAAATAATACAAAGATTTTGTGTTTATGATTTGTCTGACTTTTTCTAACTTCAATCTAAAATACTATGAAGAGCTAAATATAAATAGGGAACAAATGAGGGAATCCCAAACCCTTATAATCAAGTTGTAGATAAAGTAGAATGCCAAAAAAAAAAAAAAAAACCGTGTCCAAAATGGAAAAGGAGACCAAAAACTAGAAAAAACAGTGTTGTGGCGACGTGATGCCGCTCTTCGAGCATCGCAAAGCCAGCACGCTGTTCCAACTTTACATTGGTGGCGCCTAGGCGTACGTCTCCATCTCAAATATTTTTCAAGGAATTTTTTTTCATTCCAAAGTCCTCTTCAATTCCAACTCAAATTCCTACTCCCAATGAGCTTCCAAGTATGACTTCAGTTAGAATTCACTAAGTAGACTTGAATATATTCAGTTAGGATTTTACAGTAGCATCCCAAATAGTATTCTAATTAATATGCAATATAATTAGAACTCTCAATTATCTTCAATAAAAAATTTCAATTGGAATTATTCTCCACATTTGCTATCCCGACTAGGGTAAAAGTGATCTAATGACAATCAAATAAGGCTAAAATAAGCCTTGTAACAGAATCACAATCGAATGCATTAAAAGAACGATCTTAGTTAAAATCAACACCCTTAATTATATTCAAACCATCAACAAAATCAGCAGAATTGTACCTATGTGAAATCTAATTGCCAAAATGGATCTATTTCTAACAATTGAATACAATGACACCTTCGATAATGGTGGCAAGACAGATTCAGCTATATCTTCAAAATTCAACTGAGATCTATTCTTAAAGGAAGCCTCCAAATTAGACTCTAACAGTACAAAAGCCAACTTTGAATCCACTTGAGTTTTTAAAATATGCTGAGTAATCGAAAATTCTATATCACCATGCAAGCTATATAAATGAGATTTTTTTATATCCTATCATTACAACATAGGCTTTTTTGATAACCTTTAGAACTCCACCTTCAATAGTGTTGTTGACGTTGAAAAATAAATAGATAAATTTCAAGCCAACTTAGAGAATAAACATGGATTAATTAATGTATAATCAAAGGATTACAAAAGGTAATACAATAATCCCTTTCCTTTGTTAAAGGAGATATTTGAAATATGAAAAAATATGAAAGAATTTGTGTTCTTCTTGGTCCTGTGTTCTTGTCTTTCTCTTGTGCTTTTTCCTTCTTTTATAGGAGGAAATACACATGCATTCTGTACTTCATGTCTCGTCAACTGTAATTCCGAGCTGAAGAAGCACACTTTTTGGTGCAGTTAGATTGGCCATTGAGCTTGGTTTGTCAGATCATTATAAATTAAACTTGTGGGTGGTCCCCAGTAATTAATGAACTTAGAGAATGAAGCTAAAGTTTTTTTATTGGTAGATTATGTGGGCGCTGATGTAAAACATTTCCATATGCATTTCATTAATTGGTGGATTATATATCTGGTCAATGATCTTCAATCATTACATTTCTTCTAACCTCAATAAACTACACAAAATCCTGGTGCAAGCCAAACTATAGCCGAGCTGACCTTACATCACCGAGCTCACATTAGCACTTACTCATCACATATAACAATCTGAATTAATCGACCTCGGAGGTCGAATGTCAACAGATACCCCCCAGGTCAGTGCTGACCTGGGTGAATGATTGACTCAAAAGACACAATTTCCAATCTTTTGTAATTATTACCACAATAAATGATTTGAACATGTGTCCACCGTAACTCGTGTATTAGTTGTAGAGTACGTGGGGTTCCTTCTTCTAGAAGCTATTAAAAAACGGTGTCACTTCATTAATTGGATCCAGTCGCTTATTCATTTTTTACTCTTTTATTTGGATGATCCAGATTCTGCCTTTTGATATTTCCCTCTTTTAAATGATTTTGACTCATTTCATTCCTCACTTTAGCATACAAATCTCTAAGTTTTGGCTCTAAAAAAATCTTCCCACATTGCTATTTACTTTTTAAATGAGGTCTACGTTGCTCAGGTATTCCCCTTTTATCGAGAATACCTTTCTTTTTCTGCGTACTGTATATTTTTTCTAAATTTTTTATATGAGTTTGGACGAATCTCGAGTACAGTCCTAGGGTAACCAATAGGAAGAAATTGTATCTTCTTCATCCACTTCTTCATTTAGTCCATCTTCTGCCAGTTCGGATTGTCAGCGGAAGGGGACAGAAATGAGGTCACATGGGGTAATGAGAGTAGAAATCAAGAGTGGGTGGCCAATTCCTATATGTCAATTATTGCATGGAATATGTTAGCCGATCTAAGGGCTAAATATGATATCCCCTAGACTCTGGAATTAGTTATTCCATCCCCCTCCGACCGAGCTGACACTCCCCCTGGAGGATGTTTGGCTTTTAACTCAGCAATCCTTCAAGCAGGATTGAGACTTCCTTTCCCAAAAAATCATACTGGAATTCTTCTCTTCTTAGGGAATAGCCCCTACCTAGCTCTGTCCAAACGGATGGATAACTCTAATCGTGACCTTAATTTTGTGGAAACAACTAGGTCATCCTGATCTGAGAGTATCCCAATTTAATTCTCTTTTTACATTTAAAGAGGATGGGAAAAAAAACTGGCTGGTGGTATATCGGTGTTATACCTAGGACGGGGGGTCCTTTAGCATTAGATACTCCCTCATCGATTAAAGGATGGAAAGAAGAGTTCTTCTTTGTCCTTTGAGAGTAGCAGTTCCACCCCATCGAGGTGAATGGAGATGATGTAGTCCCTAATCTTTATCACCCATTCAGTAAGTGATAATTTACTTTTACTTCGCTTTTCATTTTCAGACTCGAAGCTACTTTTTTAACTTTTACTATTTTCTCTTACAGATTACAGACCTTTCCATTTGAGCTCGGCCATTCAAAAGCAGGCACATTCCATTCGAGCTTTCCCTAAAAGACAGAGGTCCTAAAAATTTGTGATCTCAGACACAAATTCATTTCAAGCAGGCCTACTTCGGTCAGTACTATCGACCTTAGGTCCAAGCCGATCTGTGGCTCCTAGTCCTCCATCTGCTGCCCCCACTTCTTCTCATAAGTAAACTTTACATTGTTCTTTTAACATTTATCCTTAACACACAACTGACCTTATATTACAATTTTATTTCAGGCCAAGATCCGAACATGTTAGGATATAAAGCAGCAAAGGCAACTGCAACAGCTGCTAAGAAGAAAGACCTTCTTGCTAAGGTCGTACTTGAGAGTGAGGAAACTAAGGCTACGTCTGAGCAACCTTTTAAGAGGCACCAGTCTAAAGAACCACCAAAGCAATCCACTCCGACGGAGATTTCTTCAGGAAAGCCATCTCCACTACCCCATCAGGAGTTACCTTCAGTGCCTACTGCCATTCTCTTGACTAGGCAGTTATCTTTTCAAGGTCGCAAGACAAGTGCCCTGATCTTCAAAGACCTAACACTGACAAATTATTGGGCCACTGACCTGACATTTACCTCGACTTCGTCCAAGCTCCTTCTCCATCTAGGGAGTCTACTGCAGCACTTCCTTCTTCTCTAAAATAATACTCTCCTTACTAGGAGTTGGAACGAGAGGGAGCAAGAAAACCTGACTGAGATGCCTGTTGGTGAGTCTATTATCTTAGCTCAGCTTCACCACCACAAATCTATTTTGTACATGATGTCGGTGGCAGAAAAGGTAACTTCTTAAATTTATTCAGTTTAAGAAGTTAATTTTGAATATGTATGGTATTTTAAGACTCAAAACTCCTTTCTTATTTGTTAAGTAAAGGCTGAACTGGATAGGATGCTGGAGGTCAGAGACCGTGCCTCAGTTTTGTTTGACAAAATGGAGACAGAAAAGGCGGCCTTTGCAGAAAAAGAAAAGAACTACGAGGACCGTCTAAGCATAATGAAGGAATAGTTAAATGCTAGGTTGACCGCCGAGTTTAGGCTGATGGATGACAATAAAGCTTTACAGCTTTGGGGAGGGGGAAGAAAACCACTGTCCGAGCTGAAAATGAAAAGAAGTGGGCTGATGAAGAGAAAGCTCGAGTAGATGAAGCAGTGAAGAGAGCTGAAGATGCTACCAAGAAGGTAGTAGTTGCTGAGCTCAGGGCTTCTAAGGCCGTAGAGAACTGGAAAGCCTCTCTTGAGTTCGACGCTCTAGCTTAAGATACCTATGTTGTGGCTATGGCCAAAATTATAAAACACATAAACAACGAACGACCCAACTTTGACCCCACATTCTTGGTGGAGGCCTACAAAAAGCAGCAGAAGGAACTAGAGTAGTTGTCGAAGATAGCATGGGTTCGGATCACCCCGGCTGACGAGGACATTGCCCATAAGTTCATGCCTCAGCAAGATTCCTCGACCTCTTAATTTTTTGTATTTAATTTTTGCTTAATTTCCAAAAAACTTTTTGTAGTTTCTGTTTTGTATCTTTGATCTATTCAACGAATGTTTCCAATCTGCTTTTTGTCTTGTGTAAGAAATGTCATTATATCTACAATTATGATGAAGCTTAAAATTTATACTTAAAACTAATTACGCTTATTGAAGTCAAGTTGTAACACGTGCAATTGTAGCTCAATGAATCCCACTAAGTGTTGCAATATAGGCAACCTTAGCTTAGCCTTCAAACGATTTTATTGTAGGAAACTTTACTAAGTGTTGCAACGCATATAACCTTAGCTTGAACTGCTGCTGAGCAGGATTTCGAATGTTTTCCTTATAGGAAATCCCATTAAGCGTTGCAGCACATGTAACCTTAGCTCGGCCTGTTGATGAGTAGGGCTTCGAATGGTCTCCTTATAGGAGATCCTACTAAGCGTTTCAGTACACGAAACCTTAACTCGGCTTGCTGATGAACAGGGCTTCAAATGGTTTCCTTATAGAAAACCCCATTAAGCATTGCATCACATGCAACCTTATCTCGGCCTGCTGATGAACAGGGCTTTGAATGATCTCCTTATAGGAAATCCCACTAAGCGTTGTAGCACATGCAACCTTAGCTCGGCCTGCTTATGAGCAAGGCTTCGAATGGACCTTCCCAGTTAAGTCCAAGGATCCAGAATTGAGTTCTCTCGTTGCTAAAAAGACTTTCCTTAATATGAGGTCACCAACCTCGAATTTTCTTAATTTTTTTATTGTAATACCTTGCATTACATTGCTTGTATACCACATTTATGATTTCGGCTTCATTCCTTTTTCCTCTATCAAATCCAATTCCCCTCGTAACACATGTTCATTCCTGTTTTCACAATAAGTCATTATCCGAGTAGAGGGGATTCCTATTTCAAGTGGGATAACAGTTTCTACTCTAAAAGCCAAAGAAAATGGGGTTTCCCAAGTGCTGTTTCTGGATGTGGTGTGATAAAACCACAAACACACTGGGGAGTCCCGCAACCCATCCTCCCTTGAGAGCATTTAGTTTAGCTTTCAGCGTATGCTTAATGATCCTATTAATCTCTTCAACTTGACAATTAGCTTGATGGTGGAGAAGTACTTTTGTATCCCAAATTTTTCACAAAAGTTTGCGAAACGAACATTGTCAAACTATTTTCTGTTATCCGTCACGATGGAATGTGGTATCTCGAACCTTCATATGATAAACTTCCATATAAACTCAGTAGTCTTATGCTCATTTATTTTGGCCAAGGGTTCGGCCTCCACCCATTTAGTGAAATAATTGACCGCCACAATTACGAACTTTGTTCCTCCTTTCCTAGTAGGCATGGGGCCAATCAGATCGACTCCCCATTTGGAAAAGGGCCATCGGGCTATCATGCAGTTCAACTCTCCTAGTGGAAGATTGATATTGGGGAGGAACGCTGACATCGTCGCATTTTCTAGTTGGTGGATTATATATCTTGTCAGTGATCTTCAGTTATTACATTTCCTTTAGCCTCGACAAACTATACAAACTTTTGGTGCAAGCCAAATTATGGCCGAGCTGACCTTACATCATTGAGCTTACATTAGCACTTACTCATCACATATAACAATTCGAATTAATCGACCTCGAAGGTTGAATGTCAACAAGAGTAACTGTACCCTTTTGAGTCAAAAGTACTTAAAGCGATAATATTTTTCTTCAGATTCGGAATGTGTCTCATTGCATAAAGTGTTCTAACTATCCCACCAAACCTTTTTATTTTGACCCAACTAATACCAGCTATCTGACGAGGCGTGTTATTACTTGTCATCACAACACCTTTTGAAACTTCTTAATATGTTGAAAATAATTCCTAATTAGATGATTAAAAGTGTAAGATGTATCCAAAATCCAAGCCTCATTGGATTTGGAGTTGTAAGCATATACAAGTAGAAGCTCTCCATCACTATTAGAATTTTCTGCAATACTTGCTTTTCTTGAAGTTTCTGATTATAATTTGCAGTTGACTTTGATTTATTCCGCAACTTACTATAATCATTTACCAAGTACCCATTTATCTTGTAATAATTACAAAATTTGATGTTAGATTTTGACTTGCCCCTCGAACGACCACAATGAACAATGAGACCATCTCCATGATCCCCATGTGCTACAAAATGCTTTATTTCCTTTATTGAATATATAGTATCGTAGACTTTTTCAATAGTGAGAGTATCATGACTATATAGTATCGTGTCTCTAAAAGACATGTATAAAGCGGGCAATAAGCACAAAAAAATAAATCCTAAGTCTTCCATATTTGACCTTCAAGGTCTCCAAATTAGCGACAATTTCTTTAAAAGCGGCTAGTTGATCTCAAGAGATGAATCTTCCGTCGTATGATGAAAATATAGATGTTGCTTTGGATGCAATTGGCTAGTAAGACTCTTCGTTATACATAATTGCTCCTATTTTAACCATTAAACAGCGACTGACTTCTCCTTCAAAATGTCATGAAAAATATTATTGGAAAGATAAAGATGTATTTGAGATAGAGCCTTATGATCCCTCTGTTGTTTTTCCTCCATAGTTCAAGTTGTAGACATCTTATGAAATCCCAGCAATGTATCGTCCTAATCCATCTGAGCGAGTACGACTCTCATCTTTACTTGCCACAAAAAGAATCTTATATTGCGATTTAATAGCGAAATATCATACTTCATTATTACCATCACGAAAAAAATCTCGATCTTCTCAAGAATTTCAACACCAAAAGCTCTTATACCAATTGTTATAGATTGGAATGCTCTAATATTAGAATTAAAGATTACATGAACACAAACACAATGTAATTTTGCAGAAAATTGAGATTTTATTATAGTATGGAGAAAGGATACAAAGATTTTGTATTTTTGATTTGTCTAACTTTTTCTAACTTCAATCTAAAATACAATGAAGAGCTAAATATAGGTAGGGAACAAATATGGGACATCCAAACCCTTATGGTAGAATTATAGATGAAGTAGAATACTAAAAACGGAGTTTAAAACAAAAAATGAGACCAAAAACCATAAAAATAAAGTGGTTATCACGGGCGCCGCAGGGCTGCATGCTATTCCAACGTTACACGGTGGCACCTAGGCACCCGTCTTCATCCCAAATATCTTCGAAGGATGTTTTTCTTTACCAAAGTTCTCTTCAAATCCAACACAAATTTCTACTCCTTATAGGCTTCCAGTAGAACTTGAATTAGAATTCGTCAAGTAAACTTAAATAGAATTTCACAATAACATTCTAAATATGATTCTAATTAATGTGCACTATAATTAGAACTCCCAATTATTCTCAACAAAGAATTCGAATCATACCAAAATTCTAACTTTCTTGTAATCAAATCACCAAAACAAGAAGATTACAAACCTGGCGTTATAAGATGGGATTGCATTCAAACGACAATAAGCAAAGTTTTAAAATGTTTAGTGAACTTAAAATGTGGTGCAAGTGTAACAAAAAAAAAAATGTGATGACAATATAACAGGCCAAATGTGATATCTCACACCCTCGAACAGTTGCTAACACACGGAAGTTTATAAAGAGTACTACGATGTTAGCTATTTTCATTTTAGTGCTACACAATCAATTTTGCAACTAACTCGTTTGGGAAAATATACGCTAATCGAAAACACAGTATGGAGTCCATTTCGTGAATAGGTTAACGAGAGCTTTTTGTTTCACATTTTTTTTTTCCTTTTCTTTTTGAGGGTGGAGTGGAGGGAAATGAGGTACCAATCTTTAAATCTTTGATCTCAAATTATGAAAACAACCATGTTTAGCCAAATGAATTGGTGCAATTAATGAGAGCTTGAGCTTGTATTTGTTACAAATCTCAAGTGATGAAGTGACAAGTGAGACACATTTTAGTATATTTAATGGCCATTCGAACAACTTTTAAGATTCGATAACAATTGAGATATTTAACATCGTCACATGGTTTGCCACTTTGCATTACATTTGAACAATATTTTTTTAAATAGTTAAATAAACATAATTAAATATAAACCCGATTAGTTGGTTTGATCTAGTTCCTTGAGGGAAAAAAATCTAAATGGTTTGATTTATTTCTCAAAGTTTAAGAGGGAAAAAAAAATGAAAAAAAAAAATGAGAAAAACAAGAAGTCCAACAACCCTATTTTCTTCATTTTTTATTTTCACTTCAAATTTTACAATAAATAATATATTTTTATTTGTACATAGATCTATACACTCGAATCAAACTATTTTTACATTTGGTTTTCTTTTTCAAAATAATAATAATAATAATAATAACCGCATTTTCTCTAGAGAAACAAATTTTAACGCAACGATTTGGTTTTAACAAAATAAATAAAGAGATGCCCATTCTTACCTTTTAATTAATTTGGGTGCATTTTGCAACCAAAAAAAGTCATGAAAGTGAAATAAAAATAAAAGTTAGATAAAGTTAGAAGTGGGTATAAATCAATTAAGGCTATTGCCCTTCTTCAAATATAATGAGACACAAATACATAATCCCAAAGGTGAAAAAATAATTGTTGGTTCCTTTGAAGATAAGCTAAGAAATTCACCAAACCCAATCAATGGAATTCTCGGATTCTTTCTTTCCTTAATGAAGTTTATTGGTTAATTATAAATAATTGGGATATAGACTTATCATGAATAAGATTGGTCATTAGAAGAAGAATTGATCATAGTCCACAAAACTTTCTTTTTAGGTATTAGGTCATGCTCATTACGAAATATAATGTTAAAACTTCACTTTCTAGTAATTTTTTTTTAATTAGCATTTTACATATTCTAGAAGAATTTAAGTTTTCGTTTGACTACCATTAATTAAAACTCCTTTTTTTTTTCCCATATTTCATGGGATTTTCAACTTTTAACTTCTTAATCACATTATTCATTAAATTTTATCATAATCAAACAAGGGATAAATTTTTTTTATTTGATTTGAAAATTTTGAAAATAGAATTCTTGAAGTAAGTTATAATGAGAATGTTGGAAGAACGAAAATAAGTGTAAGAGTTAACGGATAAAATTTTCTTTCTTGCGATCAACTTAATTTATATAACTTCGTTTTTCTTTGTTACAAGTCAATATTATTAGGGTTCTCAAATAACATTTTCTCAAATATGTGTAGTCTTGAAGTCGTCTTTCTTGTTCAAGACTTTTTATTTGTCACATTTTTTTTTGTTCAATAGTTCAACTTAATTAATGTCCTTAACAACTAGTCTTTCTTCCTTTATAAAATTTTTATTTTAAAACAATTGCTTAAAAATTGTATTTATTCCTTCCCCCCTCAAAATAATTTTCTATTTCATATCCCAAGACCTAATTGTGGATTTTAATTTTTTTTAAAAAAATACATGAAATATAATAAAAATACTCAAAGAAATAAAAAAAAAATGGGATTGATAGAGTTGAAATTTGTTGTCCTGAATTTGTTATCCCTTGACTTTTCAATCCATTTTAATTTGACGTCTCAATAAACACACCTTATTATTATTATTAAATAAAAATTCTCAACGTGTTTGTAACAACTAGAAACATTATATTTTCAAAACAAATAGATTCATAGTATATTCTTAAAGAACACAATTCAACTACGCCACGTGTTGACAAGATAATCTTAATCCAGCAATCAAATCCCGAAACGTTTGATTTTATATGATTAAAATATGATTCCAGAGTTGATGTCAAGGGCCCTGATTTTCTCCAATAAAAACCTAGTTATGACGTGGAAGGATAACAACCACAAACTGAAGTCTGGCCTATATTTTCTTTTATATTCAATCTTATCTTTGCCCGTCCCTATTTGGTAAGGCCGCTTGTCATCTTCTTTAAGTGTGTTTGATAGCTACTTGTGAAGACATTATTTTATGAAATATTATTTGAAAGTCATTGGTCGACAAATTTGATGATCACTTTTTTCTTCACTTGATGTTAGTAGAATAATTAACTATAGATAAATCGAGTAGAATAGCAAACCAAGAAAAAAATATATAAGAGTTCTTATCCATTATAATAAGTGTATTCTCTTTAGACGTATATCATCCAAATTCATAGTAGAGAAGAACATCCATTTCTCTGGAGTCTAGATGGATAAACACCACTTAGCTTAAATTCCAACCTCTCACTACAACAAAAATAACTTTTTATTGCGGCGTGCAATTGACGCTTGACGTAAAAATATACTTTTTACGACTCGCCTTAACTGTGTGTCGTAAATGATCAATTGCATAAAGTATTTACGGCGTACATTCTTTGCACGTCGTAAAAGTTGACAATTTATGACGTACTTTTAAGGCATGCCGTTTTGTTGTACGCTGTGAAGAGTTATTTACGGCATACAATGCATGCCGTAAATAATAAACTTTGTTGTAGAGAGTACCCCTTATTTATTCTACATGTATGCCGTAAGTAATAAACTTTGTTGTAGAGAGTACCACTTATTTATTCTATAATTTGTTAGTTCAACGTATCAAAATTAGCTAGTTATGTTAGTTGGTCTCTTGCTACTAGATGAGCATATTTATCACATTGAAGAACATCAAAAGTGCAAAATTCTCTTGCCATAATATTGACTTGAAAATTTAATATTTGAAAGTGTTGGGATTTTATGAAGTTTGTTAAAGTAGCACAAACAAACAAGAAAGTTTAGCTACAAAGCATTTCACCTAATCCTCCAAGCATGGCATCAATCAAATAATATATATTATATACCCACACACATGTATACTTACATATATAGCCAATAATATATTATATAATCCTAGAATAAGACAAAAATCCTTTCAATATAAAAGGGGTATTCATCTCCTAGCAAACATTTCAAACACTCTTAATTCACCTTTATTCTACTTGTTTTGAAATTCTTCAAGAAAATGGCGGGAAGAACTTGTTCTGAACTTCCTCCAGGTTTCAGGTTCCACCCAACTGATGAAGAATTAATCATGTGTTATCTTCGGAACCAGGCTAGCTCTAGGCCATGCCCCGTTTCGATCATCCCAGAAGTTGATATTTACAAATTCGATCCGTGGGAATTGCCTGGTTAGCATACTCAATAACAACTTGTTCTAATATTTTTTAGCTTATAAATCATTTACGAAAGTGTTATTTCAAATATATGATGACTCTACTAGTCTAGCATGCTAAACATGCTACAAATGTTTTATTAGTCGTGTGATATTATTGACCTGATATTCATACACTACAAGAGAATGTTTGGTAAAGTTATTTACACATTACTAAGGGCAGAAATATGTTAAGATTTCATTAATTATAGTGTCCATTTATGTCTAATAACACGTGCTAAACATGTTCTTAATAGCATGCTTCAAAAACATGTTTGACATATAGTACTAGACACGTCCTAGCCAATTCTATGAAAGTTTAAGTGCTCGTTTACACTACTTAAATCTCGATACACTTGAGGATTCTTATTTTGCGATTTTAATTGATGGTCGTCTCAAGTGCAGAAAAGGCAGAATTTGGAGAAAATGAATGGTACTTCTTCAGCCCTCGAGATAGGAAATATCCAAATGGGGTGAGGCCAAATAGAGCAGCTGTGTCTGGTTATTGGAAAGCCACAGGAACTGATAAAGTCATTTATAGTGGATCAAGAAACGTTGGGGTGAAGAAAGCCCTCGTATTCTACAAGGGTAGGCCCCCAAAGGGCATCAAAACTGATTGGATTATGCATGAATATCGCTTGAATGAATCAAGATCACAACCAACTCTCAAGCGAAATGGTTCTATGAGGGTATGCACTCAATTCTCTCTTGTATTGTATTAATTTTTTAAATCGTGTCTGAGTTTTGGCCATATTGATTTGACCTAATAACGTTAGTTTTTGTTTGTTTAATGTGTATCAGTTGGATGATTGGGTGCTATGCAGAATCTACAAGAAGAAGAATTTCGGAAGAGAAACTGCACAAATTGCAGAGAATCATTTTACCAAAATTTTGACTACTTCTAATGATGCCAGTACTGAACCACAAACCCTAAAATTTCCAAGGCCGCCTTCTCTAACTCATCTATGGGAATTTGATTATTTGGGATCAATTTCCCAACTTTTCAATGACAGTACTTCACATAATGCGACTTTCAATATTAACCAAGCCCCAGTGAACGGTAATGGAAATTCTCCAAGCATTGTAGAGAAATATCAGTTAGGGAAAGTGCAGCAGCCAACTTTTGTGAATCCAGAACTGTACGAATTGCAGGGACAAACATGGTCTTGAATAATAAGAAATGGATGATGATCAAAAGTAGCAAGTTTATATAAAAAAAAAAGGGTGGCAAAAATTGTCAATGTATTAATAAAAATATTGTCATATTGATATCAGCAATTGCCGTAGAAACCACGCTTTTAATTCACTCAAATAGAGCTGTAGAGGTGGGAAGTGGGACATAGTTTTAAATGCTTTCAGGTTTGTGTTATCTGATTCTGATATGTTATATAATATAACGAATCCCTTCGTGTCAAATTAAGGGTGTGTTTGAACCACATTATTTTGAAAGAATGTATTTTAAAATAGTAGATTGATAGAGAATGTGTGATTAAAAAAGAAAGAAAAGTTATTGATCTGATGTAAAATATTATTTTATTGAAAAATATGTGATTGAAAATGAGTAAAAAAAATGAAAATGAAAATTTTAATGAGTAAGAAACAGGGGCTAAGTCATTTTTTCATGTAAATTTCCCTTTGCAAAATTTTCTATGGATTTTTAGAATATTACTAACTTGATTTTCATCGATCAATTTTCCAACCTTGCATATCTATTTGTAAAAGCCTCAAAAGGACGAATTTTTGGGTTTGTCCGTCACTGATGCCGAAATTTGAATAATAATTTAGTTGTTTGAGTTGCGTACATAAATAATTGGAATAATTCCATTTCACCAGAAAATTTCATCAGAAATCCCACATAGAGGAGTGTCCCACTGTGAATAAAGTATTGCAAAATATACTGGGCCCACCTGTGTTTTTTTCTTCTCTGTTGGTTTCGTGTACAATATTTTGTACACACAGCAGAACTGAATTAAGTAAACTCTAAAACTAACTGGTCAAATATCAGGCTAATTGAAAAAAGTTGATTAAGTTCATTACTCAACTCCATGAATAGTGTACTTGTCATTTGAAGTACAATGAATCTAATTTTAGTTGACAAAATGATTGAGAATTAATCATTGACCCAATATTTTAGGAAAAAGCCCTAATCTTACCAGGACCTAATCAAGGTTAATTATTGTCACACGCCATATTAAATATTTATAAATTGATTTTTGCATGTGGATATTTACCCAATCCTTATCTCAAATGTAACTTTGCTTGTTTGAAGGGTAAGTGATACATGAGAAAACGGATAACAAAACAGTGAAGAATAAGCATATAAACTTTTTGATTCGTATAATACCAAGAATTTAATATTTAAGAATTTTTAAATTTTAGGTTACAAAGGTAGAAATCCATGGTGTTTCTGACAATTACAAAGACATATTTTCCCTCTATAGAAATTAACAAAAACGTCTATTAAGATATATAATTTTCCACTGTCAGCAAATAGTAAATATATAGTACTGATTATACCTCTTTATACTATTGAAATTTTTGTTTCATTAATACGTAGCCCCGTTTGACAACCAAAGAGTTTTTTGGGAGAAAAAAAAGGAAAATAGTGATTTTTTAAGAATATGTTTTTAAAAAGTAGGAAAAAAAATTTGGATTTATATGTAAAATATTTTATTTTGAGAATGTATAATTGAAAATGAATATAAGATAACATAGAAAGTTTATAAAAATGATTGACAAACAGAGGCTTAACAATATAATTCTTATTATTGCTTGAGGGAGAATTTTTTTCAAAACTCTTGACATTTATATTAAAGTGAGTTCATAAAATTTAATTATATCATAACATTACAAATGCGAAAAAATTGGGGGGGTGGGGGGGGTTAGATATCCATTTAGTTCCTTTTTCCTTTTTGTAGTAAGGGTTATTGGACAAAGATTTTGATAAAAACTTCAACCAGTTTTGATAAAAGTTGATGTAAAGTGTAATTGAAAAGTTCATAAAAGTCGTGGATCTAATGAAATATATGATTAAAATTAAAATCTGACAAGTTAAAGAGTAAAAAAAAATATTATGTTCTAATGAAATATTATGTAGTAATTTTGTATGTGTTTATTTTTTTTATCTTATGGTGTGTTTGAACCACATTATTTTGAAAGAATGTATTCTGAAATAGTAGATTAATGAAGAATGTATGGTTGAAAAAGAAGGAAAATTTATTGATGTGATGGAAAAGATTATTTTATTGAAGAATATGTGGTTAAAAATGAGTAGCAGAATGAAAATGAAAATTTTAATGTACGATGGAAAATAAGTATTCTCGCTCCATCTTAATAAAATTATTGACAAGAATCGCCATCGGATAATTTTTGTTAATTGAAAATAAGAATGCTATGGAAAAAAAAAATGTGCTAATGAGTAAAGATTATAGATTTTTCATGAAATTAAAATGTGATGCAATTATTTAAAAGGCAAAATATATTTATGCTACCTACAACCACATTTTAATTGCATGCCTTTACTCACTTTATATTTACCTTCTCAGCTTTTTCATCACATTCTTATTATCAAATTGACATAAGTTGCCCTTGATAACGATTTCCATCTAGAAATTTCATTAAGATTGAGCCCTTGTTTGGCGGTCATTTTTTTTGGAAAAATACTGCTTTGTATAGTGAATTTTTAGAAAATGTGTGGTTAAAAAGTAGAGAAAATTTTTGGGTTACGTGTAGAATACTTTATTATGTGAATGTAAGGTTGAAAATAAGTATATAGAAAAACAAGTTTTGAAAGAATGGGGAACAAACAAGGGCTAAAATGATTTAGATGTCCCTTGTATTTTTATAATACGCCAAAAAGAAAAATACAAATTAAGACAAAATATTTGCCTCTCATTTTGAAGCATTCTAATCGTAATTTCGAAAAAAAAAGGGTGATTAAGGACTATCTAATATTAAAATGAAAGGTTAAAGATTACAACATGACGAAAAAAGTTAAGAATATAAATGTGACAATGAATAAAAGATAGGAACATTTAATGCAATTAAAACGTAATATGTTTATAAAAAAAATCTATGCGAATATAATCGTCGTATTGAAAAATGCAGTATGAATATATTTAGTCAATATAAAATTAAACTTCCCACTTCATCCCTTTATACTTGTAGTACAGTCGATAATCCCTACAATATAAAAGAGGCTAAAACAAGGCAACTATTAATGTGACGTGTAAAAATTTGTATTGCCAACCACCAATTAATTTTTTTTTCTTTCAATTTTTTTTAAACACTATTTCAAAAACGCGGAATAGTAAGGCCATTTCTCCTCTTTCTCCCTTCTCTCACGCAACCAGCCACTCCATTTCCCCAAGTAACCCCTTTTTCTGCAAGTTAAATCCATCAACGACCACCCAACTTTATGTATAATGTCACAATGACCATTGAATTGTGATTTTGTTTGACCATGACCACCCACTTTATATTTAGTGTCATCATAACCACCCAATTTGATTTTATTTTCCCATGCTCACCCAATTTCATATAACGTTTTATCATGGTCACCTAATTTCATATAACACTTCATCATGATCACTCAATTTCTTTCACCATTCTTACCATCTTCACTAATTTTAAGTTCGAAGAATGGGTTTGTGTAACTACAACTGGTGATCAAGTAGGGAGGCGATATGTTTCTAGTACGGTCGATAGGTTTGGCCACTGCGTTGTTGCCAGGGTGGACTCTACCTTTCAAGGTCAATTGCGGACACAAGTGTTGGGAGTTCATCATCCCAATACCAATATTAAGCAAGTGAAGGTTATTAATCTACAATCATGCTACATGTACATCTTATTTGACACCATTTTTGACATTGTGTCACGTATCGGCATATGATTGGACGGTTTAAAAAAAAACACACACACACACACACACACTTTCCCGCTAGCAACAAACTATAGAATGAACACTTATCATAATTCATTAATCTATTAGCCTAAAAGAAGATTAAGAAGATTGACATTGCAATTTGTCATATTAAAATATTTTAAGTTCTTAGCTGCTTGTTTGCTGTTACCTTTTAAATGCCTGGGGAAGACTTATAATTGCTTCTGCGGTACATGGGATGCTTTATCATCTGATATGGCCGCCTAGTCTTGTCCAGGTTTACCTGCAGAACTTGCTGCAAAGGTGGTTGTTAAAATATGCATAATAATAAATATATAATTTTGCAAATTATTCTTTTAGGTCTTGCCCTTACAACATTATGGTAATCCTTTCTTTTTGCAGGAAGTACTCAGGTCACGGGGTTTGAAGGATGGTACAATATTTGAATGAAAATGAGAATACACGTACCTCAAAAATATGGAAGATTGAATTGGGTAGTCTACCAAGTTAGTAGTTAGTCTTAATTTTCCTACTGGGATCTATTTCTGCTCTAGATGCCTCAAAACATTCATGTCATAGTCCCTAAAGAATTTAATTTTGTAGATTACTACTTACCAGAGCAACAACATGGGTAATTTAAGTTGTGATACTTGGTTTCTTGTTTTTCTTTTTTTAATGTTTTTACTTTTTACAAGTAAACAAACGGGTATTATTTTTATATTCCAGCCCTTCACATTCCAAAAATAAAGAAGACGAGAAAGATAATGGTGGCAAAGGCAAATGCATTGCAGTGGATGAATCCAGCGATTCAGAATGTTAAAGCATTGTAGCAATAATGAGAGTTAGAAATGGTTTTTGTTCTTTTTGTCTCATTCCAGTTTGAAGTGCAACACGTAACAGCAAATAGCTTCTAAAATTTGTAATTGACTTTTAAATGTCACTTATATTTTAAACTACATGAGGCAGTTATTGAGGCAAATATTATCGGTAGCTTGGTTCTATAATTTTTCTACCTTTAACTTAGATTTTGAACTTTTCACTATATCCATTCTTATAAGTAATTGAAAGATAAGAGGAATACATTTAGGGCTTGTTTGAGCCCAATTTTCATTAAAAAAAATGTATTTTTGAATAGTGTATTGATGAAAAATGTGTGGTTCAAAAATAATAAAAAAAATTAGATTTGCGTGTAATATTATTTTATTGAAGAATATGTAGTTGAAAATTGAAATTGGTCAAAGGGTTAATTCATTTGTACATAATGGATTACC
>CAIGRL010136397.1:0-11084 GCA_903798325.1 Fraxinus xanthoxyloides | reverse complement strand
AAAAGGAAAAAAAATCGAGAAAACTACTAAACCACTACTAGTTCACCGGTTTACGGTTGAACCGACGGGTTTAATGAGTTTTGAACGATTTTTGGCATAATCAGCTGGGCATGATTTTGCCCGATTTTCGATTCGATTTTTATTTTACCATATGGTTTAGAATATCTTTTATTGTATAAGTTCATCGAAAAAAAAATTTAAATTTCAGCCCAGCCTAATATATTTTCTGGCTCCGTCCCTGGTCCGAGTGTTTTTCATTTTTCTACTTGTATGTACACTTGACATATAAATAGTTGTAATGCATATCTTTTTCTGTCTTTCTTTCTAGTTATTCTACGTGAACTTAGTTAAAGTTTAATCTAGAAATCAATGGGTGACAATTGGTATTCTTTCTCTATGGCCACTTTTAGGTATGCATTCATCCACTGTGTTTGTGTTCTAAATTTATTTTAGTTTCAATATAAAATGGTTAAATTGCACTTATTTGAGCACGTTTGAATATTGTCTCTATTAAATTTCGTATATGTGTGTGTAGATTATGATTTTTCATTGTTAATGAGAAGAAAAAATGATGAATTTGGGGTGAGGGGTTTACGAGGGTTTTGGAAGAGATTAAATAAAATAATAAAGTTTTGGGAAAGAACATGGTGTGGGGTGTGGTGAAAATTAAAGTTTTAAAAGTTTGTAATTATAGGTGGTACATAAAAAAAATCGATTATAATTAATAAAAGAATAAAAAGTCTAGATACTAAAATTGCAATTATATTAATCCTCGTAAGGAATCACATAGAGATGTTAACGAGTCGTGTAGAACTGGCTCGCGAGCCAAAGCCTGGCCAAATTTTGGAGGCTTGACTCGGGCACCAAGCTGGTCGGGCCTACTCACGATTTTTTTTAAATATTCCTGTAAATTCCATCGATTTCCTCTTCTCGATTAATATACAATAAAAAAATATTCATATAGATTCAAAAATATATGAATTAGAGTACAATTTTTAGGTTTATAGAATTAAAAATATTGAAATATAAAATGTCTTTTAAATTTCAGCACTACAAGATAACAAATAATATTATATTAACTTTTATATAATAAAATTTAAATTCTTTATCAATAAAATATAACGGGAATAGTAATAAATATGATAATATATTATAAATATAGATAGTTGTAACATAAATATAAATATTAATTATGTATCAAGTTATACTTTATTGATTTGAATCTTAAATTTAATATTAATTAAACAAAAAAAATTGAAAATTAGCAACGAGTCAGGCCGAATTCGTGACACGGGCCATTTTCACAAGCCAGGTTGTGCAACCGAGCCGCACAGGCTGGCCTAGGCTCAAGCCTTTTCCAGCTGAGCAGCATAGCGCCCAAGCCGACGGACTCATTTGCCAGCCCCTAGAATCATGACCTATGTTTCAATCTCACAATGTCATCTCGATATAAAAGTTTGAGTGTGAAGTTGGCCAATTCTATTAGTTCCATTCCCTTCGTTCCCAAATGGGCACGTGCAAAGATAAGTCATAGATCGATATGTTTATAGAATATATTTAATTTTACCAGCTCTCTAAACCTATGGCGTGTGAATTGACTTGCACAAACTTCTGTCTTCTTTTTTAGTGAAATTTAACAAAAATAGAAAACAGAAGAATTTAAACATATGTTGGTCTCGATGACCTGCGCGACTTCGTGTTTTGTGGAGCTTGTCCATCACTTTTTTATCGACAACTTGATTGATTACGAGTCTGGGTGAACTCCTTTTACTCAACTCGTTTTATACTTACAACCAGCCATGGGAAGAAAAATGGAATGAAGTAGGGGAAATACACTAGTAGGGAATTATCCACTTCTCTTTGAATGTATATATGTTACTTGGCTCCCATCTAATATATTATTTAATTAGTATTATGCACTTATTTAGTAACAAATATAATTTAAAATGTCGTTCAATGACATTTATTTGGATCAAGATAATTTGGTCTTTCTCGCAACAATTTTGCTACGTGTACAATTAATTTGACAATCCATGAATTGACAAGTCATTTGGCCATTGATTTGTTTATGGTCAGAATATTTACACATCATGCATTGTCAAACTACTACTGTACAAAATCATTGTACAAGTAGTTTAATTCCCCTCACAAATTAGTAAAATTGTTATATAAATAACCCTAAATAAACTAATTATTTAGTGAAATATGATATCGTCCTTTTGCAACTTATTTTGTCAATAATAACTTTTAAACAAATACATATATTTTTAAGATAGTAGATAAGATACCCATTGGGGATGACCGAGTTAATGGAGCAGGTGAATGTGGAGATCGAAAGTCATTGGTTCAAATCCCCTGCCAACACTTCATTGGTCGAGCTCGTCGCACCGGACTTGTCTAGTGCTGTTTACCTCTTCCGTGTGGTTTGCGGGCTACTGCATATGCAGCGGAGTTTACCCAATGTGCACTCATGGATAACAATTGCAGATTCCTATGTCAAAAAAAAAAAAAGATAGTAGATAAAATGGTTAACCTATTTAATTTATTATTATAGTACAATTGTGGTCATAATAATCTAATGTTAATTATATAATATATACCTTCATTAGGCCATATGATAAAATAATTCAATTTTTTTAAAGCTGATCGAACATAGATTTTTGTGAAGGGTTAATTTCACACTTGACCATTGAAATTTTCGCTTGATCTATGTTAGAAATTGATAAAATCTAATGTTAAAAAGTTGATAAAAATTATGGATATCGTGAAATGAGGTTAAAATTAAATTTTGACTTTTACTTATATTTTTATCAATTTTTTTTTAAATAAACCAAACGCCAGCTTAGCGTCATCATACCATCAAGCTTTATTTTGTTTCACGATGCCACCAAACTTTCTACTTAGTGTCATCATAACCACCAAACTTTATAAGGTAAATAGTCAAGGGGTCTCTGACCTTTAAAGTTTAAACATTTTTATGGTGAGTTCCAAATCTATCGTGTCCATGTATCTAATCTCGTACAAAGTTGAATATAACAATGAAATAAATGAGACACGTGTGAAAAAAAACACCTAAAATGAATTTGTCAATGTAAGTACCGTGAAGGAATCTCTTTTCTTCACATGTTAGTGATTAATGAATAAATAAGTAGTGTAGGCTGGTGTAATAGTAAAGATATCAACTCTTTGAGCAAAGTTTAGTGTTGAATTGAAAAAAAAATGACGAAAAAGTATTAACGTAGTTAAGTTGCCATAAATCTCAAGTGAAAATACTATGACAACAACCCCAATTCTCGTACATCACACAATCCATTTTACACACATAGTATACACACATTTACCATCTGAACGTGTTTGATTATACTTTTTCTCTCTTTTTTTCTTCCGGGTGAAAGTCGGAATGAATTACTTAAATGAAAAAAACTTATTCTTTAGGCTTAGCCAAACAAGCTCTTGGATAAGAAACAAAGATTCAAGATAGGAGACAGGTTAAACAATCAATTTATTTTACCATAATATATATTCTCAAGTTACTGTAGATCACATCAATAGTGTATTTGATCTTGCCCAATATAACAAGTTCAAATGCACGTTTGTTGAAATTTGTTATCAAGTGATCTGCCTGAATCAGCGCAAAATAGAGTCCTCCTCGGTTAATCATGTTTCAAAATATGAGTTGTCCTCTTCTCTTTGTATCTCGCTTGAGTGAAGTCCCGAACTTCCTCCATTGGCTTCCACTACGCCGCCTGATTCAGAGATTCTTGTGATCCTCTGCAGCTCATCTGGTGCGTCTGAAGAACGAGCCAGCAATTGGTCATCAGTCAATTGTTCTTTTGAAGAGAATGTCCTCTTTGGCTGACGAATGGCTGCAGCTGCTTCTTGCATAGAAACAGGAGGTGGCTGGGGAGGAACCCACGACCGTGGAACTGGTCGCTCATTACTAACTACATTGGAAGATCCAAATCTCTCTTCATCACCAGCTTCAATTTCAGTAATTCGGGCATTTATCCTTTCCCGCCAAGGCACTGTATTGTCTGCAATTGACTGATTATCTTGGAACTCGTGATATAAGGCATCACTGCTCCCTTGTGGCTGAAGGATATAGCTGGAGCTGTTAGGAGCTTGACCAACTTCCCAAGGCTGTTCACAGGACAGGACGGAGTACTGTTAGTAAATAGCTACAGAGCAGACAGATTATCACAGGAGACCAACTTTTTTAGCTGATGGTGAGAAGAATTTCGAATCAGACACCTCATTGATGTTACCAGTAATCGGTCAACAAGGAAAACTCGACAAACTTGCAAGAAATTGAACTTTTCCGTATTTCCCTAGTCCGCCAAACTTTTCTTTTCTTATACAACTATTTTAGGAGTTCTGGGGATGTGAATGGGGGGAAGTAACGTTCAAAAGAATGGTTGACTGGTAGAACAAATTAGCCAAATTAGAATGTAAAAGAATTGGAAAAACAAGACAAATGGCAATTATAAGAGACAAACCTTAGCCCTTGGTGCTAAGCGAAAATTTGGTAATGGTTGATTAGGATTTGGAGGTGCATCATTGATCTCCTGATGCAGGATAATAAACATGAAACTTTCAAAACTAAAACCCAGAATTGTCATACTACTAAGTTAATGGAGTGGACTAACTCTGATGTTGGATGGCTTCTCCCCTCTTTGAATCATAGCCATAATCTGCAAAAATGGTTCTTTGTATTAGGGAAAATTCCCGATCACGAACCAGTAATTCTTCTTATCTAGAAAGCTTCAGGTAGAAACTGGGACTGAAATAGCTACCTCTGTATATGATTTTGGGTGTTGAGCAACAGAAGGTTCCACAGAAGCAGGCGGAGACAAAGATCTCACTGATTAAAGAATATTTTCGATATCATAAATATTAAGGAGCTAGTAAAATCTGAATAAGGAGAATCAGTAATTGATCAAAGATTTACCTGATTGTGGATAATCATTCATCTTGCCATTGGCATAAGGTACCTGGAAAACCATGTAAATAACTTCATATATTTCATAGAATACAGGGGAAAAAAATTATGCTGATAATCAGCTCACCCTCGAACTCCTCTGTGAGATCCTGTGATCATCTCGTTCTTCAACAGGAATTCTTCCGTGGATATTACTTTGCCCTGATATCAACACAGAAAATGGCCCACTTAGCAGAAATTCATTGATAAGACGTTCCATGGGAGAAATACTGATGTAAAGAAGAAAATAAAAAAGAAATCAAGAATTACATTACAAAAAGTAGATTAAAAAAGATGATAATGGCCAAGGGAGGTGAATAAATATGGGCTCTTGGCTTCAGTCACTATTACTTAGCTCCACACAAGCACAAAGCAGCTCACTCTATATCCAGCAAAGAAGATGCCAACTGTCCCTCACACGGGACTTCATCTCTTATTTTTGTTAATTAATTTAATTTAATCACAAATTCAAATCGAATAGTTATTCCCATCACAAAAAAGAAAGTTCGTCCATAGGCATTCAAATCATTTTCTTTTCGATTGAAGTGTGAAGAGAGGGAGAGAGCTAATCAGAATCACGAAGTTTCAAAATGAAAAATGAGGGTCATGATGAACATGTTCTCAGAATACATGGTCCATGAAGAAACAGCACTTGATGAATTGGAAAGAAGTTGCTCAATTCTGGTGTAGAGCTAAGTATCATATGCTTCACTCTTGTTACATAGCCAATTGATAGAAACATGAAAGGCCTTTGAAGAAAAAGTTGATGTCAACTATATTGAGGTCAATTCCTATTTGCAAAGAATACTGAAAAAAAAAAAACAAATAAAAAAAAAATCAAATGACAGAAAGACCACTGAAAATGGAATCAAACTCTCAAGTGACAAATCCTGCTAGTTCTTGATAACTGTCTACGCATCTGCACGCTACTTGATTTTAAGCAAGCAATAAAATAAAACAATTCATTTCCAGGTAAGGGGAGAAAACCCACAAACAAGAATTTCTGAATCATGGAGAGAGAACCTTTTTTAACTAACCTTCCAGTTTCTGTATGGCATTACTCATTGACTTCATCTCACGAACTTGTGCATTTAACATACTGATTAGATCCTCAAAGAATCTCTTCTCTGCAAAGAATGTGAATATGCCAAACATGGTTACTACCTGATGGTCACTAGTAGCAAGAGCAATTAAAACACTACACAATAGGAAACATGGCAAAACGGTAATGGTTGGACAAGTCGTCCAAGATACATAGGCTGGAATCCATTAAGAACCAACCTTCAGTTTTTGACGTCAACATCTCCTGGCTTGTACGGGCTACATCAGAAGCTGCAGCAGCTGCAGATTTTGCAGCAGCAGCAGCTTCTTCTACCAAACTTTTTTTTGTGTTGTCTTTCTTAAGCAGATCCTCTTCTCCTTCTTCTACTTCCAACCCAACCTTGCGTACCCAAGCTTTCAACCTTGGAATGATTGATTTCTGACACAAGCATGTGGCGCATAATTATGAGATTATATTGGGAATGTTATACCATTTGGATGTAAGTTATTTCCTCGTGAAAGGGTAACAGTAGCAATTGACTACGTTCCTTGTTAAATTCAAGGTTTTCAAAATTATACCTTGAAAAGCACTGCTGTTCCAGCTCCTGAAACAGCAAGGAACCCTACAGCAAAAAGAGCATGAGACCAGTGGAATCGAGAGAAAGTTCCCATTCTTGAAATGTTTCCTGCAGGCGCAACTGGTCCAGGCTGCAGAGTTTGTGTTGGGGATTGCGATTGAATATTTGATGAAGATTTTAGTTGCCCATCTGCTATCAATGTGGAAGCGGAGATATTGGAATATAATAGGCAGGTCAAAATTCATATCATTAAGACAGATTGAGAGTCTCTGTTAAACAATAAAATTTGTTACCTTGATTGGTGACAACCGACTCTGAGGCTGTAACAGATGGGGTAGGATCCTGTAATTTACAGAAACCAGTAAGGCCATAAACTTACCTTCCCCTCTCATAATCACCCTTCAGACAAATAGATGCATACATATAAAGATTTAATGAGCGGCTTCACATAATTTGTTTACCCAGGAGCGGGAATGGGGAAGGGTTACTTACTGGAACACGCCGGAAGGCTTCATCTATCTCCTCTTTCGTGAGTCCCTTCCTTTCAAGAAATGATCTCCTATAAATTACAGGAGATCCCCTAACTTTAGGATGCGAAAGAAACTTTACAGCATTTTGCACTTGATCCACTCTGATTGGTTCCGAGTTCACAAATACAGAAGGTGAAGTCTCCTTTGCAGCCTCTGCCTTGGCATTTTGAAGATCGTCAACTGCTGCTTGTGTAACTTCTGAAACTGTAGTTTAAATTGAAAACTATTATCATTTATAGCCAGATTTTGACACAAGCAAATCCGTGAAGAGGGAGGGAAAGATTAATACATAAAACTGTAGTGACAAAAGCACCTCTCTAGATCAGTGCTTGCCTCAGAAAGACAGAGAAAAACAAAGGGCGGAATCATTCATCACTCATCAGAAACAAAATATTTTGAAGCAATTTAAAATCAAATGTGAAGAAGCTTAATATCTGTGGGACCTAAAGACCATAAATTGAAAATGTAACTGGCAACTGGTTCATTCAAAGAGATATCATCTTAATATTTGACCAATAAAAGTTATCTGATATCAACATGAAACTGTATCCAGAATAAACATTATGAATAATCCAAAACCAGCACATGCTTCAAGCTTGATTCATACGATCAATGCCTTCTAAGAAGCATCTAATTTATAACTGGGGATAACATTCAACTTTTATATAAGTCGACAGCAAGTCGAACATCCAAAAGTGAAAGTACCATGCAGGAAAATGAGATGCGGAAAGAATCACATGACCCCAATGATTTGGCCTTCTGTTTAATATTCCAATCAAAGACATCCTGCCTGATTCACTAATTCGTGGGAAGAGCGCGAACTCTTGTATTTGAAAAATGCTTCAGAAGGTAATACTTTTTAATTGTATTTATTAATCAGAATGGTCAACTTTAGGAATCTGTTTGGAAATCTAAATTTTTGGAGATATTGAAAACTTCTCAATTGGTCCATAAATAACCTGTCACAAAATTAGCTACAGAAAACATTTAGCAACTAAGTCCATTCTCACTAAATTTACAGACTCAGACGTGCCAAATGCAGGTTCACGATTTCAAATTTCTCAATTAAATCATTTCATCATTTCCGTGAAATCATAACAAAAGTCACACACAAATTCAACATTATCAATAGTTTCTGTCATTGATTCACACTCAAATTCAACATTATCAATTGTTTCTGTCATTGAAGATAAAACTAATAATGCAAGAATCGAAGAAGGTAACTTTTCCAATTCCAAACCTGTTTTGACTCAAAATCTCAACTAGTTTTAACCTGACCTAAAAAATTCCGCTTTATTTATGTATGCATGGACTCAAAAAACTTATTTCTAACTTTTTTTTTTCCATTGTAGAGCTTTAAATAAACGCCAAAGGATAGAATTACAGTGAACTTTATGCGTAGGTTCCCTTGGATAAATCAACAGAGAAAAAAAATGCTAAAATGCTATAAATACTTATTGGGTTGGGTTACCGATGGGAATCTTATTGGATCATTATATGACTACTTTCCATGTTTAGATTCTTTCTCACTCCCGTTCTTTGTTCATTGCGTTCTACACCAGTTATAGAAGGAAAGGGGTCAAATTATACTCTGAAAATACATTTAATCTGTGAAATCAGCAAATCATGTATTGCTCATTGGTACACAGTACACTGAAGTAACTAGAAATTTCTTCTACAAATCTCAGCATGTTTGTCTAAGCTTAAACCCGTTACTTATAAGTAAACAAGTAATTTTATTTATTTTTAGAAATTAAAAATAAACAAGTTACTCATCTTTAAAGTAGAGTAAAGTAAGCGTGATTATCCAAGCAGCTTGAACATAGCCAAACATATATGGTCCATTAATTGAGTCAGAAATCCAATTATTCTTGCTTAATTAAATTTCAGATTTTGAACTAATAAAAGTGAAAACTTCAATTCAGCAATAAAGAGAGAATTGTAAAGAGAAAACAAACCTGGATTTTGGGGCTTTTCAACTACGGAATCTGGAGGAGAATCAGATTGATTCGCCATACCAATTAACACCTCTCTCTTTTCTTTCACCTCTTTTTACCCGCACGAAATAAAAACAGATAAGTACAAACGAGAGGACGATGCTCAGTTCGAGGAGGGGTGCTAATGTTTTTATGGATATTAAAAAATAATAGAAAAAGGCCAAAATCTTGAGTCATGTTACGTGTTTCACACCACTCACGTTATGTCAACATCTATGTATACATATGTACCAATAGATTCTAAAATCATTCCACATGAATTAGCATAAACCAATTTGAATTATGTTAAAAGTACACGTAATCTTTCAAATAACTATCAAATGATAACTTCCTATGGGGTGCTTAGGGGCCAGGGCCCTCCTGAACCCCCCAAGCACCTCCATGTAAACCATTATAAATCTTATCATGTAATCCAACCAACTTTATCATCTAAGCTCATGTTTGACTCATATTATTTTTTTCATTTTTATTCTTCTACTCATTTTCAATCATACATTCTTTAATAAAATAATATTTTACATCACATCAATAATTTTTCCTTCTTTTTTCAACCACATATTCTTTATCAAATCACTTCAAAAAAAATGTATTCTCTCATTTTAATATGCACCAAACACACTCTAAAGAACTTTTCTTCCATCCTTTTTATTTGGTCATCTTTTTTTAAGGTTGATTGATGGCCTGTGCTTCTATTTTTCATCTCCAAGAAGAAATTTATGAAAAAGTTATTTTGGATCAACCCTCAAAAAATTATCTAAATATGTTCAAAGCCATTTTTTTTTAATCTCGGAAGCAAATTTTGAATTTTTAAAAGTATTATCGATCGAATCTTTTGATGGGTTTCTTAAAAACTTTGGAATGACAATTCTTACATTATTGAGGTTGATCAGAATCGATCCCTACTAATACACATTCGATCTCTTGTTTGACACAAACCAACATAAGAGAAGACGACGAAAGAGAGGAAAAATATCGTGTAAATGCAATTTGCGGGCAAGAAAGGAATGTAGATGGGGGCAGAGAAATGCAATAGGGAAATGCACCGAAGATTAATCGAAAATTTTGTACGTGAGAGACTATTTTTCAAAATGTCTATGAAAGTCAAGTCTTATGGAATAAATTTCTCAAAGTAGTATATCTCATTTCCTTGAAGAATAATATAGTAGAGACGATTTTCTGAAATGTTTGTGTAAGTTAAGGAGTTGTTCTCTTCGTATTTCAGTTTTTTGTTTTGAATTCATTTTGAATTTTATATTTTGAGTGCCCATTTTGAAATTGTTAAAAATGTGTTCTTTTTGTTATCTTGTAAAATTATTTTCAAAAATAAAAAATTGGAAAACTTGTTCTCTTCTTCCCTCCTCTCTCTCGCTTCCTTCCTTCCTCTATGTCGTCTCTCTCTATCGTCTCCCTTGCAAGGCCGCCAATGGTTTTTGCAAGAATGAGCCAGAGCATGTCCAAGATTCTAAAATTTCACTTATAAATAAATAAATGAGATTTGAAATAAAAAAAATCCATGTAAGACTCAGATCTGCAAATAGAGTCAGACACCGTCATGCCTACAAATGCCCAGTTACATATGCAAGAGAGAGAGTGCCGTCAATTTCCCTCCTCGCAATGCCGTCAAGGTTTGCCCCTGCCAAGATATGGGTATGTTTCTCCCTGCCATACCCAACTCAAAGAATAGAATCCTCACATCCTACACATAGAGAGGGGTAACCACCCATAGAAACTCCCATCTATCCATTTAACCTCCTTCGTCAATTAGGGATTTTGCCATGAAAATCCAACTGAAAATAGTCAAAACAGTGGCGGTGGTTTTTGTTGGTGGTGTAGTGCAGGCGGCGATAACAGTAGTTTTTGTTGGTAGCATAACTGAAAATAGTCAAAACACGTTTTGAAAATTTTGGCTGGATTTTAACTGAAAATACTCAAAACAACATTTTTGACGTTTTTGATTTTC
>CAIGRL010136377.1:0-17679 GCA_903798325.1 Fraxinus xanthoxyloides | reverse complement strand
GAATTTTTAAAATTAATATATTATTGAAATTAAAATTTATTTTGATTTTGCCCATATTTTATGGTGATTAAAATCAAATTTTTAGTAAATCTTGATAAAAATTAAATAGTTATAGATTTCATGGAATATATTATTAAAATTAATTGTTAACTTTGATTTAGATTAAAATTTTGGTTTCAATCGATACCATATTTAAAAAAAAAAAATTCTCAAAAGTTTGGGGGGCACTTGCCCCCAGGACCCCGCTGGGTCCGCCCATGACTTACGTCATTAACTTTTTTTTTTTCATCACATTCTTATTTTTAACTTGCTTAAAAAATCTTGTCCTTAATCATAATTTTCATATAAAAATATTGTTAATGTATTTTAAAATGAGAATCATTTATTTAATCGTATTTTTATATTATTATTTATTTTGCTTATTCAAAAAAACAATGAGCAAATGAATCTTTTTATTCCATCTCAAATAAAACCTTGAAAAGAAGCCATGGCAGAGAAAATTTTTGTTAATTTAAAAATAAAAATAAAAAGGCTTAACTTAAGTTAAATTTATTAAGCCATGTTTGATGCATATTCTGGTGATGAAAAATATGTGGTTAAAAGTGAAAAACTTTGGATCTACGTGTATTATTATTTTAGCCCTCGTTTGATTCTCATTAAAAATCTTATTCTCATTCTTTTACCCATTTTCAATCACACATTTTTCAATAAAATAATATTTTACATCATATCAATAACTTTTCCTTATTTTTCAACAACACATTCTCCATCAATCTGCTATTCCAAAATTCATTCTTCCAAAATAATATCTATCAAACACATTGAAGATTGTGTGGTTAAAAATGAGTAGGAATAGAATGCATTTTTTTTTAAGATTATGAATGAAAAAGGCCTAAGGTGGTTGGTATCATAATGTTATGCTCGGAAATTATCTCCACTATTGAAGACGGATGTCCAGAGTGGACCACAACATTAATTAGGAAACTGGCTAGTTATTATTTATTGATCACATAATTTTGAGGTTGTTGAGAGAGAGTTGTCGTTTGCAATTTTCAATCCCGACTGAAAGCATGTTTAGAAAATATTTATAAACGGTCTAAATTATAAATATATGGAGACGAGTAGTAAATAAGTTGGGAGTATACAAACTAGAAGGGGTTATTTGAAATCATCCAAAAAGAGTGAGGGTATAAACGTCATTTTATTAAATTGTAGTAAACGCTAAAACCAGATAAACTCCCCTCTTTCCCGGGAGAAGTATTCCCATTATCTAACTTCTCTCTCCAGTCTCTATTACCGTTCGATCAATCAATTTTTTCTGAAATTTGGAAAAACCCAATTTTTGCTGCACAAGAAGATTGTTGGAATCTACCATAATCGAAACGACACGGCAATTACAAAAAACATTTAATGGGGAAATATGCATTTATTTCCTCCCCCAACCACGTCAACTGTGCCCTTTTAATTCCTCCATAAATATCGTTTTCTCAAGTCAACCTTGTCTTATCCATCATCCTTTTTTCTCTATAATTACTGGGTTCACTCATTTCCAGTTTTTGTACCCGTTGAAGTATTCTTGAAGCAGTTCAGAATTCTTCCGTGTTGCAGCAATGATTTTTCGCCAAATGATCCTTTACCTAGTTTTTTCATTTTTGTTTACTTTATCAAATGGACAAAGTAATAATAATTCGTCTAAATGTGATCAATCTTGTGGAGTGAGGAAAAACTGTGTGCCATACCCATTTGGGTTCTCCGATGGTTGCGGGATCAAGTTGAATTGTACCACTGGAAATATCAAGATAGGTGATTTCCTAGTCGAGAAGGTGACATCAGATAATATCATGATCAATCTTCCGGCGAAATGCAACCGCTCAATCAAAGAACTCTACAAACTCTTCGGCCCGAATTACGCCTTGACGTGGCGAAACAGTCTTCTGTTGCAGAATTGCAGCTCGCATGTTGTTGATTGTGTGATTCCCAGCATCATGGTGAAGTCCCATTTTTCCGGGTTTGACGGGTGCGGTACTCGGCTGGATACTATAAGTTGTTATTCGGGAACTGGTGACGTCGCGAATTTTTCAAATTATCGTGAAGTGAAGAAAAGAGTAAATTGTAGCATTTTGTTTTCGTCAATTGCGGTGGATTTGAATGAAAATGGTATTAATAGCAGTAGTACAAGTGGAAGCTCTGCCGTGGAGTTGAATTTTCAGAAGGTTGAGCTGGGGTGGTGGCTGGAGGGGTTCTGTAAAAATGGTAGTAGTAGAAATTGTCATCCCAACGCGAATTGTACAGATGTTCCCCATGGAAACACGACAGGGTTTCGTTGCAAGTGTAATACAGGGTATGCCGGCGATGGCTTTGCCGGTGATGGCGCTAAAGGTTGCTGGAAAGGTTAGTTCATATATTTTTGGAATTTAGGTTATATTTAGTATATCAAAAACGTGTTGTGTGGTGCGTTGAGTTACGTGTACACCTCCCTCACAATAGAGACGGTTCAAGACCAATAAAAAAATCGTGGAACTGTGACTATTGGTGAGGGTGGGATTTGGGAAAGCATAATTATTTTGCCAGTGGCAACTTGTTGAGATTGACCAATTCAAACATCACACGTATACGTGAAGAGTCGTTTGATGGAATGGTCGAACAGTCATTGGTTTTCTTATGGAAGTATTGATTGGGTAATAGTTTATTGAGGATTTGTTGGATATTAAAACGCAGTTAATTTTCTGATTAAAATTTGGAATTATCGATCAGGTTGGGATGTTCAGCCTGCTAAACTTCATTTTTATTTGATGCTTGAAATAAATTTTGAAAATATTTGTGGAAAAATAGATGACGAAATGGTTGATAGAAAGGATATATAAATATTAAACTTTGAGCTGCTATATAGTCTTAAATATTGTAGTAGGTGACAGGGTGACTAGTCTTCAGGTTACTTCCTGGAATTTCGTGGTTGACGAAGTGGCAATTGGTAAAAAACAAAGCCTTAGAAGCTTCATTCAGACAGTTGCGAAGTTCATTGGTGACTTTAGAAAAATAAAGTAAAATAAAAAATGACTTGGGAATTATTATATTTATGTGCAAAATTTGATTTGTTATTGAGGCATTCTTTCTTAGCATTTCAAATTGCTTACTAAACATCTCAAACGTCAACTCTTCTGGTATTGAAATCCATATTATAGTGACTAATATGAGAGGAAGCACATGCTTATTTGGAAATTTTGAAGGATTCATATTTAATGATTTTGGAGGATATGTGATGTAGAATCAATTAAGAAGAAGAAGCTGAATAACAAAATCACAGAAAGAAGAAGAAGAGAAAAGGAAGAGAGGGAGCACTTAGAGGAGAAAGAGGGAAGACCGGGGAGGAAAAGTGGGCAACAAGCCAACGTGAATAATTTTCATTCATCAACTGTTTTGCAATTCCAATTACAACCATATAAATAACAAAACAAACCTAAGAGTCAAAGGGTTTGGGCCAAACCTATATACAAGCTCAATAAAACATAAAGCATAATAAATAAATTGCCTAAACAAATGGCCCAACAAGGATGTCCGCATCAACTCCCCCAACCACAAACAAAGCGGTTGAACAAACTTCTTTCGACTTCTATAAACACGTATAGGTGGTTGTCCGAGCAAAGGAAGATCCTGCCAACTCCTAAAATGCTCTAATATATCGGGATCAAGTTGTTGGCTTTCTGGGGATCCAAGTACAATCAGAATCATGTTGACCTACCCAACGAATAAGGAAGTGCTGAATCTCTCCATCATTGGTCAACANCCGCATCAACTCCCCCAACCACAAACAAAGCGGTTGAACAAACTTCTTTCGACTTCTATAAACACGTATAGGTGGTTGTCCGAGCAAAGGAAGATCCTGCCAACTCCTAAAATGCTCTAATATATCGGGATCAAGTTGTTGGCTTTCTGGGGATCCAAGTACAATCAGAATCATGTTGACCTACCCAACGAATAAGGAAGTGCTGAATCTCTCCATCATTGGTCAACACAATCTGTTCATCTAAAATAGCATCAATTTTATCTTTTGCTCTGTAACAGGTGGAATTGGTATAGGAATAACATGTTCAGTTTGAGGGTCCATAGATGCAGGTATAAAAGGATCAGAAGGTTTAAAATCGTCTTTGTAAGCAACTAGGTCCTCAACATTGAAGGTAGATTGGTACCCAAAATGTGATAGAATGCCATACAATTTGACAACTTAGCAATCTTAGATGCATTAGAAGTCTTATTTCATGGGATAAATTGCGCCATTTTCGATAAGTGATCCACCACAACGAAAATGGGGTCATGTTTCTTTGGAGCACATGGCAACTCTAGTACGAAATCCATACCGACATCTTGCTAAGGACAACTAGACAAGGGAAGAGGTGTGTGAAGACTCGTGTTCTGCCTCTTTTGCTTGGCTCATTGACAGGTGTTACATGTGCCAACTATCTTAGCTACACCTGTCTTTAAACTAATCCAATAGAATGACATTCAATTTCGTCTATGACCTTATCATGCCCAAAATGTCCGGTCAAGCCATTGGCATGACTTTCCCAAACTATAGAGTCCTGCACTGAAATCCTAGGAATACACAACTTATTGGATCTCCTTAAGTCTTTCAAAATCTAGGATTCATTATCTCTACTACGGGAGTATCCATTGCTGGTTGGCCTGAACTCAAGATTATACATGATGTTAAGAGTTTTTATGGCTTAGCCACCTTTTATCATCGTTTCATCAGGGGATTTAGCACGATCATGACTCCTATCAAGGAATGCATGAAGAGACGATAATTTCATGAGACTCAGGAAGCAGCTAGGGCTTTTAAGTTATTCAAAGGCAAATGACAGAAGCCCCTGTCGTGCTACTTCCTGATTTTTCCAAGGTTTTTGAGGTCGAATGTGATGCGTCGGGGTAGGAATAGGTGGAGTCTTGAGTTAGGAATGTCATCCTATTGCTTATTTTAGTAAAAAATTAAATGATACCAAACAACGATACTCAACTTATGATAAAGAATTGTACCCAGTTGTACAAGCTTTACACTATTGGCATCATTACTTGTTATCTTAGGAATTTGTCCTCTATTCAGACCATGAGGCCCTTCGCTTTCCTTTGCTTCCTTAATTCCCTTCGCTTCATGGTCGCTGGACCGAATATTTGTAGGCGTATTCTTTTGTTTTGAAGCATAAAAAGGGTGTTGAAAACTAAGCAGGTAACGCTTTAAGCCGTTGCATCTCCCTTTTGTCCATTTTGATGTAGAATCAGTTAAGAAGAAGAAGCTAAATAACAGAATCACAGCAAGAAGAAGAGAAAATGAAGAGAGGGAGCACCTAGAGGAGAAAGAGGGAAGACAGGGAACGAAAAGTGGGCAACAAGCTAACGTGAATAGTTTTCATTCATCAACTGTTTTGCAATTCCAATTACAACCATATAAATAACAAAACAAACCTAACAGTCAAAGGGCTTGGGCCAAACCAGTATACAAGCCCAATAAAACATAAAGCATAATAAATAAATGGCCTAAACAAATGTCCCAGCAAAGATGTCCGCATCAACTTGTTTTTTATTATGTAAAAGTCAGATGAAAGGGAAGACATGGATTACAAAAGACATCATATTCTAGACTCGACTGAATGATGGCTCGTGTAAGTGTAAGATTGAAAAATGACAGTTCATGAACTCGGGAACTTAACATAAGAGCTTCTGAAGTTGGCAGGTCCGGCCAGGTCGTGTTGGTGGTGTATCATTTAGTTAACCTCCAATAAACCAAAAATAAGTTAATAACCATGCTCTATTAATGAGGCCGAGTACCTGGAACCATATTGGTAAATGCTTTGTGGTAAGGCTATGTTGAGTTGAGAGTGCCAGTGGCATTTTTAAAAGGTGAACTGAACGCTCGAAATTTTTACTTCAGGAAATGTAACTTCAAGTAATTGGAAGGCATATACTTTTAAGTAATTTAAGTGAAAATTTTAGTCAATAGGTAAGCTGTAAGCCTGTAAAACTTATTTGAAGATAAGAGTAAACTTTAGAGATTTTAGTTCTACTAAACTGCTTTCAATTTGGGAAAAGGTATAAGCTTTTGTTATTTATGAAGTGCTTGGAAGAATCCTGCACCACTAGTCCACATGATTGTTAGCAGTGTCCATATTACATGTTTTGGGTGACTACAGACGTCACTGCACGTAACACCCTGTATTTTACTCTAGTTGTATTCACTTATGTGCCTCTAACATGAAAGACAAAGGCCTTTAAAACTGTTCAATCATCTGAGACCATGCGTTGCAACTTCGATTTTGAATACTTTATATGCGTCCTGCTAATTTCTTCTCTTCTGTGTTGATGCCATTTATCAGTTTCTGATTGCAACGCTTCGAGGTTCACGTTGCATAAATGTGGCGGAACTAGAGTAGGCATTCTCATGGGAGGTACTTCTTATCCCTCAACTTTTATTTAGGCAATCTTGATTGCATCCTCTGGATCTTAATAATGTTGATCTCCTATAATTTTAGAAGGGATCGAGGGCATTGTTCTCCAAGTTCTATCAGTTTCTCTTTCCAGAAATATATGCTTGTTGCTTCTAGTCATGTTCCTTCACTACATAAAATGATTTATGTGGTACATGTGGAATGCTTCCCTTTGCTTTATCTGGCTGCTAATCTTGTACTTAATCCCTGATGCATATTTTCAATGGCATAATTGCTGAGATTATGTGTAATTTTTGGAAATTTGATGCTGTTGTTTCTCGCATTATTTTTTCTCGTTATCATGTCATCAGTTCTAAATAAGATAAAAATGATTTCCACACCATGCTTTCAGCTTCGTTCTTGTCCCAACATAGTTCCAATTGTATCTCGCACTTGTATCTCAAATTGTCATCAGTTCAAATTGTATCTCGCACTTGTCCCAACATAGTTACAGGCAAATAGCATTGAATTAAGTTCACAATGTACTAAATCATGCTTTAAAAACTTCTACTTAAGTTGAACTCGAAATCGAAGATACCATGCTAGGTCTTACATGGGACCTGGCAAATTTGGCGGGTGTTCTTGATCATTTACATGGCTCTTAAAAAAGCACTCACATTGAAATGATAGCACTTTTAGATTCAAACTTGATTAACATTGTCAATTCTTTTCTCTTTGAAGGAATAGTTGTTGGAGCTTCATTGGTGACTCTTCTAGCTCTCATCTGCTACTGCATAAAGAGACATTCTAGATCTTTGAAGAGTCGATTGAGTTCAAAGCGTCGGCTTTGTGAAGCTACAGGAAGCACCAGTGTCCCATTCTATCCTTATAAAGAAATCGAGAGAGCCACAAATAGCTTTTCTGAAAAACAGAGGTTGGGAAAGGGTGCCTATGGCACAGTTTATGCAGGGAAGCTGCACAATGACGAGTTGGTTGCAATTAAGAAAATAAGACATCGAGATCGTGACAGCATTGAACAAGTAATAAATGAAATCAAGCTTCTGTCCTCTGTGAGTCATCCAAATTTAGTTCGCCTTTTAGGTTGTTGCATCGAGAATGATGAACAGATACTTGTTTACGAGTATATGCCAAATGGTACTCTATCTCAGCATCTGCAAAGAGAAAGAGGTTCTGTTCTACCGTGGACAATACGTCTGACTATTGCCACTGAAACAGCTCATGCAATCGCTCATCTTCACTCAGCGACAAATCCTCCAATTTACCACAGAGACATAAAATCGAGTAATATTCTATTAGATTATAATTTCAATTCGAAAGTAGCAGACTTTGGTCTGTCGAGATTTGGCATGACAGATTATTCCCACATTTCCACAGCCCCTCAAGGTACTCCTGGTTATGTAGATCCTCAATACCATCAAAACTTCCATCTTTCAGATAAAAGTGATGTTTACAGTTTCGGGGTGGTTCTTCTAGAAATCGTCACAGCAATGAAAGTAGTTGATTTTTCCCGACCTCACAGTGAGATTAATTTGGCTGCACTTGCAATTGAAAGAATTGGGAAAGGTCAAGTTGATGAGATAATAGATCCATTTCTCGAACCGAATAGGGATGCTTGGACGCTGTCTTCTGTACACAAACTGGCTGAGCTGGCTTTTAGATGTCTTGCTTTTCATAGGGACATGAGACCTACAATGATGGAGGTGGCAGATGAACTAGAACAGATCAGGCTTAGTGGTTGGGCACCATTGGAAGAGAATATTTGTATGGGATCTTCAGTGGCATCTTCTTGTTCTTCACGTTCTTCACCATACCTTGGAAGTGAAAAGTCACTAAATTCTATATCAAATAAGAAGTCCGGGGGTAGGAAGTAGGAGATTGTTTGTTTCACAGAGGGCAGGAAATGGCCTGCCTACAATGGAGGAGATAAAGTATAGTTCACCTGTTTCTGCGCCATCAATGAACAGTTTATTAGGTAATGTAGTTCAGTGACTCAAGAACTCGTTCTTTTCACAATTATTGAAGTATAATTATATGCACAGTTTGTGGATACTATAGTGGCATTCTAAAGTTTTATGTTACTTGTGCTGTGAATACAAAAGGAGGTGTATTTCACATTTTTCTGCTGGGAGATTTGTACTCATTAGCTGATAGACTAATGGTTATATAGAGGCTCTTTATACTTTAAACCATAATCCATCTCTCTATGCATTATACATTTGTGATTTTATTTTTTATTTCCAGATATTTTTGTGAGTTTTGTAATTTTATGGTTGGTTTGATGAGACAGCCCAATACAGAAAACTAAGGAAAACAAAAACTAAAATTTTATCCATTATATTATCACTCTACTACTATGTACTAACACTCCATCAGAGTCGAACTACTACCTAAATTATGATGAAGTTTTGATACGTTGACTATAATGTGTTCAGTTTCAAGAGTGACAAACAAGTGTCGCTTGTTTATTTTTCAAAAAATTATGAAAATATAAAAAAATTGCTTTTGGTATTTTCGTATTTCACAATTAAATATCAGATGTTTGATTATTTAACCAATGATTTCACAACCATAATATTTGGCCTGATAAGTCCTACAGTCTTATAGAATCAAATTACTTTATTGAATGCCCAATGAATTCCAATGTTGAAGATTTGATAAGTACTAGACATTCCAGCAGTACATGAGTATAAACCATGGAGAGTTATGGAGGTTTCACAGTATATATACACATCTGCACAACACTATGTACTACTTATGACTTCTTGGATCAACAACTTGATGCACTTTCTGGGCTTCTGCACTTGAATATTGTCCAACAACACGAGCATGAGGTACAGTGGTTTCTCTGCGAGCAAGGACATCAACATTCTCAAGAAAGTATTTCCTAGGAAGGCGAACCACGACATTGCCCTCTTCATTCCCATCTTTGTCCACGAATGCAAAATGGGGGATACCCTCAACACCAAACTCGTCAAGCTCCTGTTCCCACTTCGTGTGATCAATGTTCAGCATAACAAAATTAACTCAGTCCCTAATATTTTTGTAAACAATAAAAAAAGGAAGTAAATAACTTGTGCCACAATTATGAAGTAAGAATAATGCATGACAGAACAACCAAATATTTCTCAAGATGATATTTGAAGAACAGGGGAAATTCAGCCAGTTAGCCTCTGCAAACTATCGAGCTACATAAAATGCTTCACACATTAGACTGTGAAACAAATGATCATCTAGGTAAATTATAATGGCGAGCCAGCTGCTAATTTCTAGGATTTAAACCAGGCGCCTGAAGCATTGGTAAAATATATTATATATCATTACATAATAAATCATAAAATTGAAGAAGTGAAAGTCTCATATGTTGAATATCAGTAAGGGCCTGTTTGATTGGCCAATCTTTTCCATGGAAAATGGAATCCAAATTCCATTTCCCACTTTTAGCTTGTTTGATGCAAAATTATCACTTTAATGGACAATTTCCATGAAAAACGAAGTCAAACGGACACTAAACTTTCAACATTTTCTAGGTGGAAAATTATATCAATCAAACACAATTAATTACAATTCTCAGTAAAACAAATTCTAGACAATTTAATTCCCAGAAATTCATTTTCTTTCCATCTAAATTCCATCTTTTTAATCAAACGGACCTGACAATTTCCATGAAAAACGAAGTCAAACGGACACTAAACTTTCAACATTTTCTAGGTGGAAAATTATATCAATCAAACACAATTAATTACAATTCTCGGTAAAACAAATTCTAAAAAATTCAATTCCCTATAATTTATTTTCTTTCCACTCAAATTACACATTTGCAATCAATCGGATCCTAACAAACAACCAGCATGAATGCTAAATGCTCATTCCAGACATCTGAAGATATATATGGAGATCAACAGAGATAAAGCCGCATGAATATACTGTAAGGGAATGTTCACTTTTAATGCCTCACATCACTCTTTCATATTCAAATATACTCATTCCACCTTTCTAAGTCATTTCATGCATCCCTATCATGTTCAAAAGTCTGGAACACAATTCAGAAGCTAAACTCAAGATATAACCATAAATATGGATTCAGATATACGAAAACAAATTACTTTTTTCCTCATATAATGGGACTGGGAAATAAAACAAAAGTGGCCAGAAATATTCATTACATTTAGTTAACTAAATTATTAATTTGAAAAGGACTTGAACTCAATTCCTGCCGTGACCAACATGAGCGCAACTGAAATCTGGAGATTAAGCTTTACAAAGCCTCTAAGCTTGAATTTAGATACGTGCAATTCATTTAATCACTTTTGGGCAGCATGCATAAGAGCTGACATTGGCAGTTAATTGAACTATCTAAAATGACACCTTATTGTTTCAAATAGACAGAATAAAAATAAGGATCGTTCGGTAGAGATTAAAATTCAATTAAAATTGAAAATATAGCCGTTATTAGGTGTACTCGTTTAATAAAAGTCAACAATAACAGCTAGTTTTTCAATTTTAATCTCTAACGAACGGGCCTAAACATTATTAGGCAAAGGCTCAAGTATTACTAAAACTTACTTGTACTGCTTTTCGACCTTGTAGACATCAGGAGCTAATTCTCTGACATACTTCACACCAATCTGCATAGAACTCCAAAACAGTAGGCTTCCAATTAGAAAGGGCCTACACAATCAGGAGTCGACTTTTTCTTAGCAGGAGCAATAGAAATGGGTTTTGTTTTGGAATTCACTGGAAGAAAATGAAGTGGGATGTAAAAACATACATATAAAAAATTTTCCTATAATTTGTAAAAAAAATAAAAAAAATTTGGGTACTACTACTGTAATTATTCTTTTTAATTTTGACAGTTTTACTGTTTTTTAACTGTTAAACTAACAGAGTTTGCTGGCATGGAGTATTTCGAACAAAAGATTTGAGACAAGGACCTTTTATGTGATTTAAAAAAAAAAAAAAATTAAGATGAAGAAACATAGAGGATGGAATAAACCATCCATGACATAGCTTCCTTTCACAGACGAGTGCTCAAAATTATTTGAAATGATGTATGAATGAAAAATCCATCGTTGTGCAAACATAAAATGTCACGTCTTTTAGTACTATTAATTATAATGATTATTCATTAGATTATCAAGGTCTTTATGGTTCGATTCGTGCTCATTCACGAACGATATCTCTTAAGCATGTAACGTGTATATCCTTCCCATCCAGTGGCTCAATTGGGCCAATAAAACCTATTTTCTTTTTCTAACAATTCGGTCATTTTTGAGCTTGTTTCATTAATTTCTTTTGAAAAATGAGCCAAGTCATAGGCTCAGCTCAGCCCATGAGTCCCACAAGAAAAGGGTTGAACCAAGTCTTGAAGACGAAATCAAACTCGTATATCTGAGGGCTGAATCGGCTCAACTTGACTCATTGCACCCCTATCTAATATGTATCTCTCAAACCTGCGGCATTTTGATAAAACACAGACTAGATTTAGGGGATGTAAACTATAGGATGAGGATCCCTCCCTGCTTAATAATCAGTGTCCTTGGAATCACATATTTGTTTGATTATGCTACGGCCTACAGATTAATTTTCTCAAACTTTCATGTGATCATATCAACTAGACCATAACCACTTTTTTGTTTTGTCTTACCTGGATGCTTGCTTGCTCGTAGGGATGTTCTCGAGCATATACTAACTAATTAATTGATTAAATCTTAATTATAAACTGCGTAAACCTACATTAATTTTCTTGTAAGTTTTGTCTGTTTTCTGTTCTCATTTTAGCTTTTGTATTCGAATAACCATAATACTTTAGATGCAATATTCTTGTTTAATGGTATGAAATTGATCAATGATATTGAAGTTAATGGTATCCTATAAAATCTGAATGGAATTTGCAGAAAAAACAAATCTTGCGATCAAAGGAAAAGGAAAAGAAATCATCATGTGCTATAGAATATAGTGCAAGAAATGTGGAAAGTATACATAGCGTGGATGTGGGAATTATGGCAAAGGGGAAACACTGCATGTGCCAATCTTGGCCTGGGATTGTTATATATCCCATTTGATTTACTTGAAAATTTCATCTTCAACCACCCCATCCACAGGTATAGATTACTAAATTATTACGTCATGGCAATTTTTGGACAATATCAGTTCTCCTACAAAGAGTTTATATATTTGAAAAATTGAAAATGATGTAACGAAGGTGCTAGTCAAGAAAGTTGTATGTTTCAATCAGTATAAACGTTAGAAATTCTTGAATAAGTAGTTGGCGTACCAAATGTTTTGCTTTTTTGCAAATATTCTGAAATCCGACACGATAAAATGAGGGATAATTTTTATAAGTGTTCATTATTGTAGTATTATATGGCATCATATAGTTATAGGGTGTCAATGCCCTCCAATTATCAGTTTAAGCGTTTAAACAAGAACATGCACGATTTTATGGTATTAAAAAATCCACCAAATTGGCCAACAAGGCAAAGATCCTAGTGCATAACAAGCCAAATTTAGACAGACCCTTCAACTTTTTTTTGTCCGTAACTAGGACTTCATCATTATCTTACCATAAAACAATTTTCTTACTATTTAATCGGCCGCTTGGATTGCTGAAATCGCTTAATTGAAGCCAAATCGAGACATTAAGTGTCAGATATACATTACTTGTTAACATTAAGGATGACATCCTCTTATGTGGATGAAATTTGACCAATAAGTTGATGGAGTGTGTTTAAAATTAAAGACTGTGCTCGTTGCCCCTTCATTCAATGTCAAAAAAAATGTACATGTAACATGATTGAAGACTCCCACAATATCAAAAATAATGTCATCTAAAAATGTATATCTAGACTAATTGTTACTTAAAATGCTGGGATTTACGTTGTTTGAAACAAACACATTGTGTGCAGTTTGTTTATTTAGGTCAATGCGCGTTGACCAACAAATAAATTTATGAAAATATTTAGTGCCTTGTGCAGAGAGATTAAGTCACGGGGTTTGTGCTCTTTTCGCTCTGCTTTGTTTCGATCTGTGTGTTTTGTTTTTTCCAATTCACAACTTACCGTTAAAGCAATTAATTAGTCCATATTAAATGACACAATTTATCGACGGATAGAGACAATTGAACATTTTAAAAATTAATTGTGAATAGGGCCCCCTCCAATCTAATGCCTAGTAACATTTCTATTAGACTAATGTTAAATAAAAGTGTTTCTATATGCTATAAGGATAAGAAAGATAGCACATGTTTGGTTGTACTTAAAAGATTCACTTTTAAGTAAAAAAAAATGAGTTCTAAATCAATTTTTTTATTAGTAAAATTTATAGATAAGTAAGCTGTTTATTTTAATTTATAAATATCTACCTAACCTAATAGAGGGGTTCGGATACTCTTAATGTGTTTATCAACATTAAAATGAAGTACAAGTAGGAGGGAGAGATAAAATTTATCGAAGAGTTTTAATAGGAAATGGATCGTTTAAATGCAAATTTAACAAATCACCCTCTCTTATATATGAGTAATGCTATTTTTTTTTACATTCAGATGTCTACTTTCGACGACTAATCATGGAATCTACGCCTTGACCCCTCAAGACGCAGACTAGGTAAACCGATGAATGTGCCCCAAACTGGTCAGAGTCCAAGAGCTCCCTACTGAGTTGTCAAAGTGCCGAACGAATTAACAATGTAAGTATATATAATTACGCTTTTGTTTTTTACGATATGACAAACATATTCATGATCGAGAAATAACAAGTATACATTTTATATATCAATATCGCGACAGTATTTAAAGAATCCCAAAACGTGGATTTAAATTTGGCATTTCATGGTCATGGATGCAAGGGTCCCATAAAAATGCCAACATTTTTATGATGAATTCAGTTTGCACCCTTTACTAATCATTGCTGGTTAAAACACATGAATGCAGTAATAATTTTAACAGAAATAAAAATAGAATAAAACCTCGACAGTAAAAAATGAAGAGATTGAAAATTGGTTGTTTTTGAAATTTAAAAATGGAATAATTAATAGTACAAACCTACATCTCCTGTCGGTTCATTAATTTTGCAATTAATATATACACAAAGGGTAGATATGCGATCAGTAATGGCAGGATGGTGCATGTCCGATTGTCTGCGATTTCAAATCAACAACTTTGTGTCGGTATTTAAAATTAAAAAATTTAAAAGCTCGTTTGAATCCAATTGTATTGTAACAGCACATTGATTGAAAATATGTGGTTAAAAATAAGAAAAAAATTCGAATTAGATTTACGTGTAACATTATTTTATCGAAAAATGTGTGACTAAAAAAAAATGTATTATAGAAATAATGCGAATCAAACAAACTCGAAAGTAATTCCCACAACATGTACTGACTGGTTCATGCCACACGTGTGACCAACTAAGACTATAATGTCAGTATTTCCCATAAAATCAATTTAAAAATTATTAGATGAAATTTACTTTTAAAATATTAAACAGTATTACATATACTAGTAATTATAAGTGAATTATTGAGGGACAAACTAGTTTTTTGGTAGACAGAAATATATTCTCAAGTCCCAAGTCATAGAAGAATCAAATAAATAATTTGTTATTGATGAATTAGAGGACCCACAATTGATGAACAAGGGTTTGATCCTCATATGCAATTAAGGGTTTTAAATGGGTCGAATCGACTGAGTATAACTTAGCTCGTCTTTGGTGGAGTAGATATTCTTGAATAATTCTTCAAGTATAAGATTTTTTTCACAATTTTTTTTCTTTTTTTGGCAACAACCAATCACATGAAGACAGTTATTCAAAATCTATGAAAAAATCATGTACTTATAGCGTGACCTATATTCTTTTAGTCCATATTTGGTACACATTAAAATTTCATTTTCATTTTTTTACTCATTTTTAACTGCAAATTTTTCAATAAAATAATATTTTTCATTACATCAATATTTTTTCCTCTTTTTCAACCACACATTCTTCATCAATCTACTATTCCAGAATACATTCTTAAAAAATAATGTGGCTCAAATACACCCAAAATGTATTTGGGGATTTGCTATGTTGACACCCCGGTTTACAAATAGCAAAATTCATATATTTTTAGACTCTGTTTGAGCCCTTTTTTTTTTGAGAAATTTAATTTATAATATTGATATTTTGAGAATGTGTAATTAAAAGTAGAGAAAAATTTATAATTTACGTTCGACATTATTTATATTGAGAAAGTGTGTGATTGAAAATAAATTTGAAGAGAGTGAATGTTTAGAGTATAGAGCTCAAACATGGTATTAAGATTGCTATCTTATAATCATAGATGATAATATGAAAAGCAACAGCTCTTTTTCATTTGAATAGTTAACGATTGAAATTACAATTTTGAGTGCTCCCAAACATACTTGAAATTTTAAATGTCTGCTAGTTTGTCGGTAATGAATGAATTGGTTGGCGTAAATTTTTTACTCATCATAAAATGTATTTTTGTGGAGTATCTTTATAGTTATGGATGGGGCTGGATATGGGTTGGATTTGAGTCCAATCAATCCAATCACACATGTTTGGTTCGATAATAATTCAAATCGAAATCAATTCATTCGCGGTTGAAATTCAACCTAAACCCACCAAATTTGGGTTGGTTTGGGTTGGGTTGGGTTGATTGGTTTAAACTTCAAGTTGGACAAATTTTTTATGGGGCCAATGGTTGTGGCATTTTTTTGTTGAATTTGGCAATTTTTTAAAAGTTGATACCATTTCAATTTGGTCAATTTTCAGTTACATTAAAAAGAGTGGGTTGTAAGGCCTTAAGTCGATTGAAGTTCGATCAATAGTCTGTGGGGTTAAATTCCATTCCAATATAACAAGATAAATTAAAAATATTGTAAAACATATTTAAATTAATTTAAATACATGTTGAATCCTGCATATTATACCTATTGAATAAAATGAATTCAATCTAAATACTAAAAATGTTAAATCGTTTAAACTCAATACAAACTCTTCTCCTCCAATCAAGTTTTTAGTAAAAAATCAAGTCGAAAAGTCAAGGCACAAGCAACCATGAGAGGTAGAAGAGACAAAAGATAGAAGAGAAGTGAGGCACATGAGAATTTTGATCATTAGGTTTTAGATTTTTGGTTTTAAGTACTAATTTCCTTTTTAATATTTTTTAATTTAATTGGGTTTTAATAGATAATCTAAAACCTAACCCGACCTGACCTAAAATTTGATTTTTTAACCTGAACTCAACCCTTTTGAAACAATCCAAAATGGTGGTTTAGGTTGTGTTAATCAGTTCAAATTTGTTTTCGCTTAGCCTTAGTTACGGCAGAGATTAAATCCACCAATTGTCATCTAAGTTTATATTTAGTGTCGGCATGATCACCCAATTTAAGGTGTGTTTGATGAATATAATTTTAGAAAGAATATATTTTAAAATAGGGATATGGTGTAAAATATATGGTTAAAAAGTAACGAAAAATTTTGATACGATGAAAAATGTTATTTTATTGAAGAATTTGTGGTTGAAATTGAGTTTTGAAAAAATATATTTTGCCAAACATGGGCTTAATTTTGTTTCATCATGATATTCCAATTTCTTTTTACCATTTTTTCTAATTTTAAAAAGGTAAAACAGTAACTTTGTATTATATATATAAAATAAGTCTTAAAAAAACAAAAATGGGTCATTTTTACTTTATTTTAAAAATAAATAAAACGGTAACTTTGCATTATATATACAAAATTTAAAATAAAAATAAAAATAAAAACTTATTTTAAAAAATAAAACAAAATTAAAACTTATGTTTTTTAAAAATGTTACTTAAAAAAAAATAAAAAAATAATTTAAAAAAGATTACTTAAAAAAAAAAAACATAATTTTAAAAAACGATTTTAAAATAAAATAAAAAGTTACTTAAAAAAAAATTAAAAGTTATTTTTAAAAAAACATTCCTTAAAAAAATAAAAACTTATTTAAAAACGTTTTTAAAATAATATTAAAACTTATTTTAAAATAAACGCTTTTAAAATTTAAAAAAAGACTTTTATTTTTGTTTTTTTTAAAACTTATTTATATATATAGCTCATATTTGATACAAAATAAAATTTTCATTCTCATTATTTTACTCATTTTCAACCACATATTTTTCAATAAAATAATATTTTTCATCAATTCAATAACTTTTCCTTCTTTTTTAACCACTCATTCTCCATTAATTTACTATTCCCAAATACATTCTTTCAAA
>CAIGRL010136342.1:0-12127 GCA_903798325.1 Fraxinus xanthoxyloides | reverse complement strand
CTCTCTCTCTATATATATTTATATATATATATATATATATATATATATATATAGAAAGAAGAAAACATGTTTATATTTAAAATGTAATCATAAATTCTATGTACAATACATAACAAAATATTTAAAAGTTTAAGGTTAGAAAATTAGGTTGCCTCTCATTAGTTCTTGATTTATGGTCTCAAATTCGACTTTAAACAATGATTTATAATGACATTTTGAATAGGCTTTGGAGGTCTTATTTAACTTGTATTATTTTTGTATGTCTTACTTTTCCCTTTTGAATATAATATGACTTGTCTAAATTACTCGATTCAAACTCCACTAAGAATACTTTAATTTTCTTATCGGCTTTAATTATAAAATCAATGAAGTTGGAGGTTTACATGCTAATTTCATCTATTCTGAATACCACTTATTTGTTTGGCTCCTTTATGATTAATTTCTAGATACCTAAATGTTCTTTTTCTTTAGTAATTGATTTCTCGTGTTGATTGACGAAGAGATCCTCCATAAACATATTATTTGGCTTATCCGAAATTATTTAATCTTCAATTATTTTATATTTTTGCATGGAGACAACATCTCTCATAACCAGTCACTATCATCAACTTTTTTCTTCATATGGATCGTTGACGATAACTTTCCTTACTTCCTTTGAAATTGCCAATAATAAGCAATTTTTTGTATAATGCAATGCCACACAATATTCACAAGTCATCTCCTAAAAATAATAGATTTGATATTTAATCAATTTGGCAAGTAATCATTATCAAGTATGATAGACAGATTGTATCTCAATTTTTAAAATTGTTGCATGAAGAAGGAATCTCTCACAAGCATATCATCTTCATCTAAGCTAGGATCAATCATTATATATTTTTGCTACTCTCTTGCGTCTTGTCAAAATCTAACAAAAGCAAGAAATAATTTAAATCAATATTATACAAACAGTCTTCGATGACGACATAAAAAACTTCTTGTCGATTTTATATCTCGTAAGTGTATGGAACGAACAAGTAATAAAGTAGATTTAAAAGTCCAGGTTATTGTTCCCCACGAGAAATACTATCAACAGTTGGTTAACTTCAATTTGATTGAAAATCAATGGAATTAGTTATTTTGTTTTTGTGATTATATTTTATTTTAAATATACTAAAATAATAAAAGATTTTTTAAATGATGGTTTAAGCGTTATAATTCACGAGTTCGCCATAATTATCCCCTTATTTTCAATTACCAAATTTTATAACAATTGATTATGTGTACCTTGATAAATTCTTTTAACATATTCAATTTACCTCTCTTTGAAGTTGAAATTGATTCTATTTAACTAAATCAATTTCATTCGGGTACATACTTAAACGCCTTAAATTTTTAAGAATCAATGAGGTGATCACACCAATTAGAAAATGTATCTCTACACTTTTATGCTAATCATTGACTTTTACCATGTGATCTAAATAAATAATCCATCCCTCACAAATCAATGAATTAATGGTCAATTAATTCAAGTATTAAGAATAGAAATAAAAATAATTCACACAATCAATTGGAGATTTAAAACTTTTTAGTCAAAAATAAGGTTCAAAACAAAGGTTACAACCATTCATACTAACTAATTATTTAATTACACATCATTAGAGAAGGAAAATAAAAGAAGAAAATAAAATACATCATTGGGTTTTAAGAAAAAAGGAAAAAGATTAAGATCTTGCACCAAAATTTCGCGTTCTTCTTATAAAATCTTGAACTCCTAACTTCTTAATTCTTTCCTATTTTTGGGCTCTATTTTCTTGTGATCGATATGGATTTTGTATCCCAAGAGACCCATTTGAGTGGTATAATATATGCATAATAAAAACCCCAAGCCTTCACTTGAATATATGTATATAACAAAACTCTACGAGCCTTCTTTCAATTGTTATAATTAAACATGTATTTATGGAATAAGATTTAGGCAAAATCTTTATTCAAAGAATTTGAGAAGAAAAAGGAAATAATTCCCTTTTTCAATTGGACTCTTTTTCTCATGTAACTTTGGTCCTTTATTGTCCAATATTTACAATTAAGTCATCTTCATTCCAAAATCATTAATAATTAACTCGAGGCAAGTTCCAAAAGCTTGAAACATAATCCCCACACTTTCTAAATGTCGAATTTAAATTTCGTAACTTATTAATTTTTTACTAAATGCTTCATTAATACTTTCAATTGATCATTTGCAATACAGTAATCTTCAATAGCTTCGAATCAACTCCAATTAAACAAAATTTCACATTAATTGAATTGAAGTTGGATTTTTTTTTCCTACCATTAACATAATTTACACAAACAAAGTAATTAATCTCTCCATTTGCAGATAAATAAATAATAATAGATACCCGCATATTCAAACAAATTTAGTAAATCTCTAAGCGACATTTGTGAATTAGGTAGATCCAACTATATTAATGTAAAATCTGAGTAAATTGATAATTCAGACATTCTCTAAAAATTTGGGCAAGGATCATTATGATCATTTACAAAATTCAGAAATTGGTTATTATTTTTAAACTATTGTCCGAGATATTTAATTACTTATTATTCTATCAGAATAAAACCTTGTATAAGTCACTTTTGAAGGGGGGGAAAACTGGTTATGAGGGTCCTTATCTGATATATTTTATTAGTTGGATAATAATCAGTAGGACACAATATGTCATTCTTGAAACTCAAATTCGAAATTCAATTTTTTTTTTTAAAGAATTTTGGCCTATAAATAGGCCTTCTTCAAGGAGAAAAACTTCCTAACTATTTACTTTCATTTTTCTTTAACTTTCAGCTTTCTCTTCTCTGAAATCTTTCAAGTTGTATTTGTAATAGTAGAATTTCATGTCCAGGTTCTTGTAATGACTGCATCTCAATTTGTGTAGCGTCTTCAGTTTTTTAGACTTGACTGGATGAATGTTCAAATATATGGCTAGCACCATAATTGAGCTATGACATTAAAAGAGATAACTGAACATGGCTTGTTATCTGTTTGTGATAAGGTATGGGAGTTTTGCACATTTGCCTGTTGTACGGAGGTGACACATCCCTTATCCAAGTGAAAGACGTATACAAGTTTGATGAATTAGTTGACCTTACTTCAGAATTATGATTTAATTATGCAGAGTGGCAATCACAATGACATATTTGTTGGATTCTATGTTGCCTCCGGTCTGAATTCTAAGTAACATAATGTCCCAAACCAAAAGAGAAGTTTTGGCTTCCCTACTGAGACGAGGAAGAAGTCAGCATGTAAGAGATCACAAATTGTGAAATGTGGAAGATGCGGTAAATCTGATCTCAATCGTAGGATATGCAAGAACCTTGTACCATTCAACCATAAAGAGAAAAAATCGAAGGCAAAAAAACAATCAAATCATTTCACATAGCTAATTATAATTTGTTTAACATGACGATATTCTTTGTAATTTAAAATTCTTTCAATTTTGATTCATCACATGTGTATTTTTGAATTACAGTTTTTCAAAGTTTATTGCAATGACTTAGACTATTGTTATGAAATATTGAATTTAGTCAGTCACTTTACTATTTATAAGTTGTAGAACAGGATATTGATTGTGACACATGGAAAGGGTTACATTGTGTTGTATATGAACATATTTAGTTTAGCATTTCATATTTTGACACGTTCTGTTGGGCTATTCATTCAGTTATATATTGTTTTTATGTTTATGATGTTTGTAACCATCATGACTGTCAGCATATTGTGACCGTATGTGATTGGCTAATATCGCTTAATTAGGAATATATATTACAGGTTTAAACACTGACCGTTATTTCTAGAGTATTATTGGTCGTGACCTGTTGGTTAAAATTTTGAAGATGATTGAATTGTTATGTTTAAGCACTCGTTCTTTATTACCTATTTAGTAAATATATTTTGCTATTAATAGTGGGTTATGTACATATTCAAAACTTATAGGTAAACTACAAGTGAGTAGTGTTTGTGACTAATTGTGACCATCTGTGACATGTTTATTTTAACTTGAACGACATATATGTCTATATGTGACTAGTTGTGACGTGATTTTATTTAACAAAACCTATTCACACACGTACAATACATATGGTATTTGTCTAATAAAAAACATGTAGTACTTATATGAATATAACAAAAACAATACAATAATTGATTCATATACTCTAAATACAAATATTCATCCATTCTGCATTGAGTTGAAAAATCTACCAACAATTAATACCAAATTCAATTACACACGTCACAATAACAACTAATCCATCAGAAAACCATCGTCGATTAGTATATTCTCCAACATATATCAACCTAATCAACCAAAAAATCAATTCAATCGACATTTTGCTCATTCATCTAATTTTCTTTAGCCTCTTTTACACTGCCTTAGTTGCCTATTCTTGAAGAGCAATGTTGCAAGTTCCATCATGGCTTTCACATCATCAAATGACATTGGCATCTTAACAAGATCATTGTGTAACAAAACTTACGTACTTGATAAAAAAAAAAAAGGCCATATTCATGCCTGCAATATTTAAAGAAGACATCTATAGATAAATACAAAATAAGGATGAAGATTGTTATTATTGTAAAATAAGGACAGACAATCAATCACAATGTTAACATTTAGCTCCCTTGACTATTCATCTCTACATTCGTTGGTTTCCATCCACAAACCAACCACTCTCGGCAAGTGTATAAGTATCCAAAATCATAATCTAGGACATCACTATGACTTCAACACATACCTAAACACCATGACCCTGAACAACACATACACGACATTTTATAGAGGTCAAAGCACATCATATACACCTTGACTCCAAACAACACGTCATTTTATACAGACTACATATTATCCAAAATCAGGCCACAAACAGACCAACAACAAAAAAAATTCACAGAAAACGAAAACATGAAAATACACCCCACCCCTACCCCCCAACTTTTTTTCAAAAATTGTCCCACTCCATGGAAATACCCCACTACACCACATGGTAGAAAAATCTCCAGAAATTGAAAATGATCTCTCTTTATACCCCCGTCCACCGGCATTGTAGAAAAAATCTCAAAAATTGTGGTGGCGGTAGTGTACGTTGTAGGTGACCAGATTTGTGACTATCTGTGTTATATGTGACCATATTTATTGTTTGTACCATATCTGAGTTATATGTGACTATTTGTGATCAAATTTGTCTTTGGTGTGATTGTTTGTTATCATCAATTTGTATATGTAACCCAATTACTGACCTATGTTATATGTGATTAATTGTGATCAAATTTGTCTCCAGTGTAACTAATTGTGACCAAGTTTGTATTCAATATAGTTGTTTGTGACCAGGTAAATCTTAATCAAGACGGTATGTGACCAAGTCACAATTAACATAAAATTGATTGCAATCAATCACAATAAACACATATTGGGTCACATAGGGTTACCACAAAAAAATCTGCACACACTGCAAACCATTATCACAATCCACCACCAGTCACCACAACCATCACCTCCAATGCACCACCACTCCACCTTCAACTCAAACTCGTGACCATAAATACTACCTTCGTCTCAAATCCACAATAACAATCATCACGACCATCACTTCCACCAACACCTTCAATATACACCAATAAGCATCTCCGCACTACCAAATGTAGATCAACACAACTCCAGATTTACACCACCCAGAGATCTACACACCACAATCTTAGCCACCATCAGAGGTGATAATTCACCGTCATGCTCCATTGCAACAGCTCCGATTGGGGCCAAAGCTTCACATTCCGATCCTAATAAGTTGCTGTGTTAGCATCACCACCAACTTAGCCACTCTGAATTCTCCTATCAAAAGTAATTGAAAATGCTCCAATAAATCTCCAAGAACTGCAAAGCCATTATTAGAAGAAGAAATAGTTAAAGAAGGCTGCCGAAGTCAACCTAGAAGTTTAGGAACCGATCATTTTTTGACGAAGTAATGTAGGATAGGTCAATGAAGAAATCTCCAATGAGAAGACTCGAGTCATCACTAGTTCGAGTTGGGTCCGGGAGGGAGGGTCTGATAGATGTAGTTTTCGTCGTTGCTTCTACAAGCAACGATGTCTCAAGCATCTTCACCTTGACCGGTAAGTTGTTTCCTTCAGTGGTCGGTGATACTTACCCGCATCGAAAAGAGAGATTGTTGGATGGGTGGTGCTAGAGAGGACAATAATTGAAGAGAGAGGACATAGAGAATGAAGAGGTGGGTAAATATTTACGGTTTGGATTTGGAAATGAAATGTGGCGGTGGGCACGTAGATTAGGTTTAATTAGATTTTCATTGATTATAAATATTAAAATCTAATTACCACTTGATTTTTGAAATAAAAATTAATTCTCCTTGTTTTTGAAAATTAGTTTTTAAATGTAGGTTTCTAGGTAATATTTCCAATAATAAAATTTTCTAAATTTTTGAATTTTTTATTCACTTTGTTAAAATTTAATAGGCCGTGGTTATTAAATGGGCCAACCTTATTTCTGGCCCTAGGCCTGTACACCATGTCATCTCATATTCTTGTCCATATGATTGTAAAGCCTACCGCTTGGACTCAGTTCTACCCGTTAGCCACATGCCTAGCTGTGTTTGGCCCTATAAATATAGAATCGGGACTAAAGGTGAACAGAGTTGAGACAAATTCTCAAACAAAACCGCTTAGAGCGGTTTGAAAATTTTCCAACCAAACAAATTTAAACAATTTTTTTTCGGTTTGGTTTAGTTTAAATCTATGGTTTATCAAAGAAAAAATTAATGTATATTAAATAAGTTAAATCATTAATATTAGCATAAAATCTCATGTTAAAATATAATCTGCATCACTAAAAAAATTACATATCAAATTTATATAATTATAATCATTATAATGCAACAACATCATGTAAATATTTTAAACTCTTAGTCGATACTAATTGGCGTGCATCTGCAATTGTAATATACGATTAATTCTCCCCATAAAGATAAGAATATAATACATGAATTCATTTATTATAGATAAATGATATTAAAAAAAACTAATAAAAGAATGAATAAAAGAATCAAAAACAATAATACCTAGTTATTGTAACTTTTTGTGAATCATCCAATGCTTATACATTATCCAATTATTGACAAATTAATTAGGTTTCTTGTCATTATGCAACCAATTTTTAGGGCAAATCATTGCCTAAACCTTATTTAACGAACTCCTAAAGAAATCAAGAATTTGACCATTAATAAGAAATGTAGACCCATAAATAATTGTTGATATTTGAATAGTCAACACGTCCTTAACAAATTGAAAGACAATCTTTATTTATTTGAATTCAATTTCCACCAAAGTAATATATGTCGAAAGGTTTATTGGTTAAATTTTCAAAACTATAATTTATGTAATCTACCAAATCATTCTAGCAATTAATAGTAAAATTTAAAAACTAAGATAAGATGTAAATAATTAATTGAGTGACTTAACCAGAAAATTGAGATGCAAATAAACAAAAAAACGCTGTCACCTAAAAATTTAAGGTTGCCCAACAATAAATAGAACAAAACAATATAACTAACAATAAAAACATAGCAAATTATTACCAAAAAAAAATGTATAAACTGACTTGGAAATCTAGTCAAAACTCGAGAAAATTATTAGTAGAGGGAAATGAAATGTGTAAGTGTGAATTAAAATTTAGATTTAATTGTCCACTTTATTGTAATGGAAGGTCGATAAATAAGGTTTAGTAGTAATTGTTTAACACTTTACCCAATTTGAGGGTTTTCCATTCACAGTTATGATGACTAATGGGTATTTGAATATGATATAATTAATTAATTGAAATGTCTAATTGTCTATTTAGGTATTGAGTTTAACTAATTATAAGGAAAATTAGAGCGACATCAAACCTTTCATTTAGTAGCAGATTTTTTCCAAATCTTTCAATTGTGCTACCCACGATACTAAACCTTTCATTTGTGTCACTCATGGTATCAAACATTTAAAAATATCGCAGTTAAAGTCCAAATGGATAGTTTCTATTAGTTTGATTGTTAGTTGACCAAATAATTGAATTTGACAATAATTCTAATTAATCTTAGAAGGTTAAAATCGTAACTTTACATTTCTTTTATAATTAAATAACTAAAATCAAATAATTAAAATAAAAAATAAAAAAAATCGTCTTCTCCATCCACCTCACACATACCCATTGCCATCTCCTTCACCGCCACTGCCACAACCGTCATCTCATCCACCGTAATCAATAACTGCCCATCTACTCACCACCAATCAAGAAAATGAATTCCACTTTCTGAAATCAATTTTACAAATTAAAGGTAGTTTTCTGCACAAATGGCGACCATTGCATCTCTCGTTATTGCAAGAAAACTCAATTGTACACCTACTACGAGATTTACTACTCTTGTCTTCATCTGGTTGTAAATCGGTCCAAATGAGCCAGTACGAGTGAGAAAAGAGGGCTTTTGTGTAACTGTCTTTTTGGGCTCGGAGTGTCGGAGCTTGTTGTAATTGTCGACATGGTTGCACTGATTTTCAGGCCCAAAAAGTAATGGTTTTGGGGTTAGGGTTAGGGTTAGGGTTAGGGTGATGGTGGGTATGTGTGGGTACTGGGTAGATGGAGAAAACGAAGTTGATTTTTGGGTTTTAATTTCAATGATTTGATTTTAGTTATTTTAGTATAAAAATGTAAAGTTACCATTTTAACCTTTTGAAATTAGTCAAAATTATTGTTAAAATCAATTATTTGGTCAATTAACAGTCAAACTAACAGAAATCGTTCATTTGGACTTCGGTTGCGATATTTTGAAATATTTGGTACCGTGGATGACACGAATGAAATGTTTGTGCAAAGGCTGCTACAAAATGAAATATTTGATATCACTGCTACAATTATCCCATTTATTAATCCCAAAATACGTGGTTCAAACATGAGCTTAATTCTTTTTCTTTTTTTCCCACAAATGCATTCAAATTGAATTGTTTTATAGAGAAATGAAATTCCCAAAATTGTAAATTTTGAGATAATTTATTATTTTAAAAAAGCCTTATTTAGTGTAGATAAAACTCAATTTTTTAGAAAATGATTCGATTCGATTATAATAATTCTTGACATAAGACATCATAGAAAATGATCTCTCAATTATAACAGTAGTCACAAAAAGAATTAAAGTCAATGTCACAAGCTCGTAAATTAATGGATATAGTTCATGTTTATTGTTTGCAATCAATAAACGAGGAAGATCACTAAGGGCATGTACATCTCCAAAATCTTTGTCAACGCGCATGTCAAGAATAAATGTATCAAGTTTATCATCAAGTTTCGAGATGTTTACTACGTCAAAATTTGCCAAATAATTTTCACATAATCAAATCACTTTGTTCTTTTCAAAATCATCAAATAAATTATTTGGACACAAACACGTGACACAAAAAAGCAAGTCATTATTTACCTCAAAAAAATAATCATTCAACTCTGGAAATTGCATATCAATGATGACATAAAACATTTCACACAAAAGTGATACAAATTTGTCGCTGTATCACGCTTTGAACGACCAAATTTTTGAACATATCATACATATTGAGCACATTGATCTTGTGCATTTTACAGAATGAACGAATCATTCAAAAGAAAAAACAATCACATCCATTAACTCTCATGGTTTGGAGCTATACTTTACATAATTTCACCNTGACACAAAAAAGCAAGTCATTATTTACCTCAAAAAAATAATCATTCAACTCTGGAAATTGCATATCAATGATGACATAAAACATTTCACACAAAAGTGATACAAATTTGTCGCTGTATCACGCTTTGAACGACCAAATTTTTGAACATATCATACATATTGAGCACATTGATCTTGTGCATTTTACAGAATGAACGAATCATTCAAAAGAAAAAACAATCACATCCATTAACTCTCATGGTTTGGAGCTATACTTTACATAATTTCACCAGTCTTATGGCATTGACAATATTTTGTTCTTTCCTTTGTAATGCTTTCGACAATTCATTTGAAATTCTCAAGATATTTTTCATGAGATGTAGATTAAAATACAAATTCAAATTTTAACATTGACCCCACTAAAATACATGCATCACTTCTTGTTTCGAAACTTGTAGTATCAATAGTAATCATCTCAACAACTTCAACGGCGATTGAAACATGACACTCAAGTTAACCAAACAACTATATTGAGAGCTCCAACGTGTATCACTAGAATGCTTAAGAGTAGTTTCTTAATTAAGACCTCGTCCACTTGATATTTCACCAACACTGAGTGCTTCGAGAATTTTGAGTCTTTATTTCTCTCGTATATGATCACAACGTTTAGCCGACCCACCAACAAAAATCACCAAATTGTGTACAAAAGTGAAGAAAGTTTCAATCTTCGAATATTTTTGTACTACAGCTACAAGAGGTAGTTGAAGTTGATAGGCAAAACAATGAATGTTATAAGCACTTGGGTTCTCTTTTGAAATAAGTGTTTTGAGATTATTATATTTATCTCGCACATTACTAAGTCCATCACGTCCTTGACCTCTCAAACTAGATGTATAATTAAACCATGCGTGAAGAATAATTGATTAATTACAACTTTAAATGAGACAGTTGTTGCACTCAAAACATGTGTGACACCAATAAAATGTTCTAATACACGCTCATTTTTCACGTAATGAATAACAACTAACATTTGCTCATTTATCGAAATGTCTTGGGATTTATCAACTAGAATAGAAAACAAGCCGTCACCAACATCTTTAATATTCACTTTTAGAATTTCAAAGCAACAACACTCACAATATTTTTTTGAACTCGAGGTGATGTTAATTTGAGATTTTATGGCACATTCTCCAATGCAACGGTCCTGATCTTAGCATTATGATTACACAATCATGCAATAGTCCAAGCAAGTTCCCTTGATAGTTCGAATATTCAGATTCATCATGTACACAAAAGGTCATCCCTTATCATAAAAGAAATCGAACACAATCAATGGATGCATTCAAACGTATTTGATACTCATTTTGAGCTCGATGTGATTGTTTAAAGAGACAAGATCAAATGTTTTGTTCTTGTTTCTTGAATAATTAATACTCGATCCAAGCATGATTGTGTGTACTACTATAAGCCCCAACGTGTTTTCTAATATTTTCTTTCTTTTTCCAATTTGAGAACCCACCATTAACAAATGAACTACCACTCGAACTGAAAAGATAGCGGTGGAAGCAAAATACATCATCTTTTGCTATTGTATTCCAACCAACTAGGATGCTTATTATAACCATAAAATACAAAATTACATATCTTTGTTATCCGTTCTTGTTGGTGGAAACTCGTGATTGTGAAGTTGACAAGGTCCCCTTTGTACATGTGCTCTTTGAATCACCTCGCGAATATTAACATCCTAATTCTACATTGAAATTCTCAATCCATGATTCAAAGGAAGTCGTGCAACATCAACATCCCTAGTATCTCCAAGATTAGTTTCATGAGTTTCATCCCCAACATTCATATCATCACCAATTCGGTCATTCCTTTCATCTCCAACATCACTTTTATTCCTTTTTATCTCAAACATTGCTCTCGTTTATATTTTGCTCATCAAAAGAAAACATAGATTTACGTTTAAAGTATTTTTTTTCATAACTGGTATAAACAATCGATTAAAATAATCAATTCAAATAACCGAAAGGAAAAATATAACTCAACTTTGTAACCAATCAGAATCGTAGTCTAATCTCATCACTTAGAATACTGATTAGTGAGTACTGAACTCAGAATACATAATACATGAATGAAGACCCAATTGCAATTAGAACTCAAAATTTCCATTAAAAAAAAATGGATTCAATTCCAATTTGGCAATTTCCCATATAAATCTGGATTCAGATGGCATGCCTTTAGTTCAGGAATCAGGCCACGGGGCAGTGTCAAACGGCTGCGGCAAACTAGAAGACGGCAGTGGCACTGTGGTGGTTGCTGGAACTGGCGAACGAGAAGATGACACTCGACAAATTGGGAGATTCAGAGTGTGTTTGGGAGAGATTAAAATCAGATTAAAATTGAAAATCCA
>CAIGRL010136323.1:0-13454 GCA_903798325.1 Fraxinus xanthoxyloides | reverse complement strand
ACAAGAAAAAAAGAAAGAAAGAAAGAAAGAAAGAAAACATCAAAGACGGAACAGCTGCAGTTTGCCCATGAAGGGTTTTTAACAATTTCAAACTATTTTCCAAAAATTACAGCCCAAGTCCTTGAGATAATTGCACGTCAGGTCCCTGGACTTTTATATTATACAATTTTTGTACACTTTTAGTCCTTTTCCCCTTATTTTGCTTTGTTCTCTTTCCTTGGATGATTTATGACATACAAAAGCAAATATTATGTAATTGTGAATATAATTCATTTTATCAATAAAAAGCATATTTAGATATTAAATAAGTGTGAAAAAACACACTTATTAAGCACCAATGAAAAGCGGGATGAATGTGAACATGGGAGATGCTTCACGGCGTGAGAGAAAAATGTTCAAGCACCGTTGGATGAAACGAAGATTATTGCGCTAAAAACAATCTTCGATTGAATACTAGAATAACCCATAAAAAAGACCAAATAAAGAATATGGAGAAAAACTAGAAGATATGTATAGAATTTTGCAAGATCATTTATTATTAAGGTTCAAGAGTCTAACATCGAATAATCCAACCATTTTTCAATTACAAAGAGGTTCTATTAATAGTGTTTTGGCTGACCTGGTCTTCGTTGAATCAGAACCACGTGGCCTCATCTCCTCGACTAAGGTTTCACATCAATGTTTATCATACAATAAATATACTGACATTGGGTCATTCACGACACACCGACATTCGTTATTACAAATATTACATCAATCATTTCTATAGATTTTCAAGGATCTTCTAAGAGACAACTTCAGCTTCATGAGATTTAGGTGGATTAGAGGCCTCGAATGAAGGTTCTTCTCATGAAGAGATTCAGCTTCTTCCATCTTTCAAACAATGCTTCGAATTATGCATTTCAATCGTTTAGATAGTGCTTCGGCTTAAGAGTTTAACCGTTCAAATGATTTCTTCACTCTTAACTATGGGGTCTTTGTTGACTTTCCCGCCCACATGATTTGCTACGTGACACTTTGACTTGAGCCTCGGAGGTGGGGCATAACAATAGCCCCTCAAGTCTAGGCATGATTATTTATTTAATGCATGGACTTGTGTATATATACAAATGATTTTGTTGGGAGATAATTTTTACCCTATCACAGTACTTATACTATGAATTTAAATGTACGTGATTTGTGTGAACTGCCTTCTAGTGTTGTCTGAAGTTGTATACTTCGAGATATTTCTCTTCTGTAGTAATCTTGAGGAATGTCAACGAAGCGAATCAAGTTCGAGGTTGTATCGTACAAAGTGCCTTTGTGCTCCTAAAGCTTTATCCGAATTGGTTGATGAGAAGTGGCTCTGACCCTTGCTAGGTCTTCAGCTTGCTAATTACGATAAGCCTGATTTTAAAACGTTTGGGAGACACGAGGCATCTTGAATTATTGCGCACAAATGTTTTTTTTGTCTTGGTACGTTTTCAAGAAAAAACAGTGGAAGCAATTCAACTTCCCACGTGCGCATCCGTTACCGCATTTATTACATACGCTCTGATCTGGGCTGTAGAAGGCGAAACGGCTAATGCATTGAGTGATTTTGATTAAAACTTCAAATGAATGGTTGGATGATCCGAATCGACATCCATCGGCTGAGATTTGAGAGCATCTGCCTATAAAGGGAAAGATTTTCCTTCTCTCCCCTTTTGCATTTTTACTTTTTGGCTATACATCAAACCATTTTTGCCTTACATTCCTCATTCGAATTTCTCAAATTCTCCAAAAAAAATTTCTCTCCCCTTTTTCGTTTTTACTTTTCGGCTATACTTTGCCATTCTTTAATCCAACTTGTAATTATTCTAAACTTTTTAACTTTAAAATCTAAATCAATGGCATATCCAAACTCTAGTGGGTAAACGTTGACATCAGTGAGGTAGTAGTTGAAATGGAAGTTGAAATTACTAGCATAGCAAACCTAATCTGAGCCATTCAAGCTGGCCAAAGTATACATCCTTCTGGGAGTAAGAGGGACAATGAGATAGCTTGGGATAACCAAAATTCCATCATTAGTAAATCTGACCCACCTAGCCAACTTTAAGGAAAAATATCAGAGACCATACAAAATAGCACTCATCTCCCTCACTCCTGATGAACGAACTTGTTTTTCGAGGCACTTCAGTGTTGTCATCAGCGGGTTCCTCCTAAAGGTTGAGTTTCACCTACCTTTACATCCATTCTTGAGAGCTGTACTTAGGTTGTACGGGCTGATCCCCACCCACCTCGTCCCCAATGTCTGGGCCCAATTAATGGGGACCTATTTCCTCTAAAAGGAAACTTTCCTAGGATAGGACATGCCTCCCCACGTTTCTTAATCTAGTTTCCAACCCCCGGTCCTGGGGAGATTGGACTTAAAAGGGTGGTAATCCCTTTGTCTGTGGGGTCACATTCTCTCTTTGTCATGGACCTTTGCCCCTCCATCGAAGGGCGGAAGGAGACACACTTTTAGGTAAGAAGGAAGTGACAGGAATATGAGGGTGATACCGTCCCTTATGTGAAAGCTCCGACCTCCTACTCTGAAGCCTGTGAGTGTTATTTCTACTTTTTGATTTATGTGTAGATGAATTTGATGTTAACATTTTTCATGTTGTTTTGCAGGGTCGGTTCAGCGCTTCGAGTCGAGCGAGAGTGATTGGGAGACATTGATTGATATCTACCGTTAACCCTCCTTCTTTCGTGACTTCGATCGTTTATCACTTTCGGGAAATTTTTTGAAGAGTTTTGCTTGATGGCCAAGATAGGTACTACTTTCCTCTTTCAAATTCCATTCTATATGCACTTAACCGTGTCTGACCTTGTTGTTTTACTTTGCAGAAAATCTCGAGAAACGGAGGCACCTCACTTCGGATAAGGCTACAATACTCGTTGCTACCTCCACATCTAGACGAAGGGGTCTAAAGCCCTCATTTGATGGGGCCATGCAGGTGAGGGATGAAATAGAAAAGGTTAGCTGGGAGGCTGACAGTCAAGATGAGGGGGGACCTCCCTTAAATGACAAGGGAAAGAAAATCATTAACGAGGTCCCCAAGAAGAAACAAAGATTATCCACCTCTGGGATGGATGGTTCAAACGACGTCCCTTATCCTTACTCTGATGTCCCTATCGAGGAGAAGTTGTTGGCAGCATCCATAGCTACGGCCTCTAGGAAGTAGAAAAGGCCAGCTGTCGTGGAGCCCCATAGGCAGGAATCTTCCAAGAAGGCAAGGTCTACAAGCAACTCCACAGCTTCCGAGGCTCATCACCAAACTAGGCTCACCGTGAAGAAGAGGAGCGATGAACTATCTTTTGATGCTCTTGCCCTACTTTCTCCAGAGATCCAAACTGCAACAGCTACTTTTCAAAAGTACTGGACAGAGAGGTGACAAAACTTTGTTGAGACTAGTGACGTTGTGGACTTGTTTTCCATGATGGTGAGCTAGGTAGGGAAGGCTTTTGGTGTCGCCAAGAGGTTGAAGCCCTCTTAAAAAACCTTCAAAGTAAGAATCGTGAATCTATCAATAAAGTCTCTTAGGCTAAAGAGGCTACCAACAAAGCCAAAGCAATGGCTAAGGTTCTGAAGAAAAAGAACGTTGAAGAGTCGGTGAAGCTCACTTCTACCTTGGAAAAAATTGACAACTTGAAGAAAGATGTTCACTTGTCTCAAAGTGAAGTGGCCTCTCTTATGAAGCGAGTGGAAACATTTGATACTTATCAGAGGCTGGCAGTTGAAGCCTTGGAGAAGGTCAACAAAGAGAATGTTGCTCTAAAAGAGGAAGTGGATGAGCTTAACCTTAAAGTTCTAGCCTAATAGAAAAAGTGGAGACGGCTCGACAAGAAGCTCAGTTTGCTGATGATGTAGCCAAAAAGTGCTACCTCGCGAACATCCATTTGACAGAGGCATACCAAAGCTTCACGAAGTACTGGCGGAGGTATGCCTACACATAAATGGTGGAGCGGCTTGAGGTGAACATTGGAGGCATCGACATTTCTAAGTTAAGGTCAGAATTCCTTGAAGAGGGAGAACAGGAGCCTCAGACTCCGACAGAGGGTAGCCAAGTGATTGAGATTGAAGATGTGATGCTAAAGAGGCTCTTGAAGCCGTGGCTCCTGATGTGATTGTTCCCTTCCTAGCTCTCCCTTCTCTACATATATAGATAGGTCTTTTTGTTTTTTCTTTGTAAATGGGTTTGGCCACAATTTGTAAATAATTATTTGAATGAAATTTCTTTTTGCACATGTACTGATTTTACTTACTTTCTACACTTATTGCTTTCTATATATTGCAATGCTCTTTAGTATAGCTCGAACCACTTCTACTTCAATAATAATATTAAACTTATGCACATCAAACTTTAGTAACGTCGAACATATAATAACATCGGACTTATAATAACATAATATTTATGTACGTCGAACTTGAGTAACAACTTTACATTTATAATAACATCAAGCTTATAATTTTGCATAAGTGTTAGAAGGTCATGTACCTTCATAAGTTTGTGAACCTATGCACATCAAATTGAAGCCCTTGACCACTTCAAGCTTTTATTAGATTTTTTTATTTATAATTTGCACAAGTGTTGGCAGTTCACTTGCCTTTTTTTTCCCTAAGGATGGGGATTAAATGATTCGCCCATTCTGAGACTTAATAACTTTTGTTGTTAAGGTCACGTGTAACATTTTGCGAGTACAGACGTGGCCTATTTTAGGATCTAGCTCTTCGTCGAAGTGCCCACTCGTCTATTTATAGGGATGGATCATCTGTGAAGAGGTTTTCCCTTTGACTTTTGGCAATATGAGGTATTTCATTACTTAGTGAACTTTCTTTAATAGAATTAAGAACAATTTTAACTTACCAATATTAATAATTTTTTTGAGCATGAAATTGAGTAGTTCACCTATGTTGAAGCTTCAATAACAACTTTTGTTGTTAATGGCAAGTGAAGTACTTCACGAGTGCAGAGGTAGTCCATTTTAAGATCCAGCTCCTTTTGGAGGCGCCCACGCGTCTCTTCATAAGGACGAGTCATCTATGAAGATGCTTCTTCTTTGAACAACTTGTGCAAAAAATTAATTTTTTAAATTGAAAACTTTGTTTCCTAAACTTGGGATGAGCAGTTCCCCCATGCTAAGACTTCCTTAATAAAGTTTTATTGTTAAAGGCATATAAAATACTTCGCGAGTGCATATGTGGTCCTTTTAGGATCTAGCTCATCGTCGAAGCGCTCATGCTTCTCTGCATAGGGTATTCGTCTATGCATAGGCTTTCCCCAGGACTTTTGTCTTTTGGGAGGTAGTTTAATGCACAAACAATTTGATAAAAGTCAATTTCATTAAATCAAGAATTGTACAAACTGGACATTTACATCATTCTTCCATAGGTGCTCTGCATTCTATGGATGAGGCTGCGACTTCGATCTATATTTTTAAATTTTATAGGTTTCGAGTTGAATCTCTTCCTTAATGCGGTAGGGGCCTTCCCAGTTGGGACCAATGATTCTTGTACCATGTTCCTTAATGATTAAAATATCCTTCGAAGCACTAACTCATTCAAACGAAACGATTTCTTCTTTACTTTAGAATTGTGGCATCTAGTCATTTTCTAGTGGTAAATAGACAATTTTACTCGAGAGTCTTCCCTCCTTTCTTCAAGGAGGTCCAATTCACATCTCAGTATCTCGTCATTAGATATTTCATTAAAATGAATTTGACAAGGGGATGGGACCTACTTCAACTGGGCTCATAGGTTCAGCACTGTAAGCTATAGAGAATGGAGTTTCTTTTATAGCAGTTCTGTTTGTAGTTCGTATGGCCCAAAGGACTTGAGGTAGCTCGTCAACCCAAGCCCCTTTAGAAGCATCCGATTTTTTCTTCAATGTGGACTTGATTGTTTTGTTGATAGCCTCTACCTGTCCATTTTCCTGTGGATGATGTGGGGAGGAAAATTTTTCAGAGGAAATTTTTTCTTAATGCCCAGCTTCTCACATAAACTTCTGACCTTCTTATTATTGATCTGTTGACCATTGTTCGACACAATTGAATGGAGAATTTTAAATCTACAAATGATGTTTTTCTAGAGGAATTTGGAAGTATTAGCTTTAGTAATTTTAGCAAGGGGCTCGGCTTCTACCCATTTGGTGAAATAATCAATAGCGACAAATGCAAAGCTAGAGTTTCCTCTTCCTTTGGGAACTTGACCTATAAGGTCAATTCCCCATTTAGCAAATGGCCAGGGGCTTAAGACAGCACTTAGCTCTTAGGAAAGTTGCCTTTGAATTGTTGCAAAGCGTTAACACTTGTCACATTTTTTTGACGAACTTTGCGCTTCGTTTTTTAAGGTAGGCCAACGATATCCTTGCCTCAACACTTTCTGTACTAAGGACCATCCTCCTCTGTGATTGCCGCATACCCCTTCATGAATATCTCAAAGCACATAATTGGCTTATCTTCCACCTATGCATCGAAGTAAAGGTAATGAGAATCTTTGTCTATACATCACATCATCTTGGAAGATGAAGTGAGGGGCTCGTCTTTTGAGCTTTTGTGCTTCCTCTTTTTAGAGGGCAATGTCTGCTCCTTGAGGAAAATATGATTGGCTTCATCCATAATGAAGTATCTTCGACCCTCATTAACTCTTCGCTATAGCAGTGGAAGGTCTGGGGAGATACTCTATAGGCACTACAGTGAGTAATTTAGAATTTTTACTGCTTGTCAACTTTGAAAGGGAATCAGTAGGAGCATTTTCTATGCGCACTATTTGCACTAACTAGAATCTTTCGAAAACATGAATGAACTCCATATCCAATTTCAAGTATAAATGGCCACGGACTTGGCTTATTACCAACTGGGAATCACTACTGATTACAAGCCTCTTTGCCTGCATTTCCATTGCTAGTCTGAGGCCTACGAGGAGTGCCTTATACTCTGTTGCATTATTAGTGGCTTTGAATTTGAACCTTATAGTACATGTAAGCTTATGTCCTTTCGGGCCGACAAGAACTACCTTTGCTCTTGATCCAGTGTCCCCTGACGATACTCAACAAAAAGGCTCCATAGGAGGTTCAATTGGTTCCACCTCCTCTTCCATTTCTGTAATACGGGTGAACTCTGCCACAAAATCTACTAGGACTTGTCCCTTTATAGTAGCCATTGTCTTGAACATAATATCAAACTTGCTGAGTTCTACAGCCCATTTCAATATCCTTCTTGAAGCATCAGGCTTCGTAGTACTTGTTTCAAGGGAAAGTTAGCTAGCACATGAGTAGTATGGGCTTGGAAATATGGCCTTAATTTCCATGAAGCTGTCACCAACGTGAGTACTAGCTTCTACATGGCTTCCACTGATAGATTTATTCCAATTTGTAGGTGTTTGGTGGGATCCTGTGGGTCGACTAGAAAGCTCTCCAATTTTTTTCGTAGGGGCTGTTTAAGGTTCGCAATCAATGATGCAAGGGTCCAGCTCCTCCAAAGTAGTTACTGCTTTAGCATATCTCCTTTCTTCAGGGGTGTCTATTCTTCACAAATAGCCTCTTTTTCAGAAGTACATATAACTCTAAGGATGATCCCTTCTTCAGAGGCATTCGTCATTTCGACGTCTTTTCTTTGTTCAGGGATGTCGTCCATGTCAATATATGTAGTAATTACATTGACGCTTCTTGATTCGACTTTCTTCAGGGAATTAAAGTAACATTTCCTCTCAGTTCTTTGATCACCTTTAACCGTGGCTATCCCGTTCTCGGTTGGGAACTCATGCACAGATGGTGGATGAAAGTGATGTCCCATAGTTCCTTCAAGGCTGGTCTCCCCAGTACTCTATGATAAGCAGAGCGATTATCTACTACCAAAAATTCTAAGAAATGATGAGCAATCAAGGGTGCGGTCCCAATCTCTATTACTAGAGTGATCCATACAAAAGGAAACTCACTGGGGGTAGCTCATGATCAACTTTCATCTTATAAAAAGTGGTTCCAAATATGATGTTTAAAAAGCTTCCATTTTCTACTAGCGTTCTTTTTAGGCCATTGCATGCTACAACGACCCCCACCATTAGGGCATCGCGATGTGGATAATGCACACTCGCTAAATTTTCTTGAGTAAAGGTGATAGGTTGAACTTTTCTTTCGATAGAGCTCTATTGACTACGAAGCTTGTCATTAGGGGCTCCACCGTTTCCTTGGCGTAATTTTTCTTAGAGTTTCTAAATTCTTCTCCAACATACGGGCCTCCAAAGATCATATCAATTCCTCTGATGGGCTCTTGGCCAACATTTGTTAGGGGACTTCTTCTTTATCTTTGAGCTTTCCTAGCTCATTCTACGTCAGTATCTCTCCTCATGGAAGCATCATTCCTGTTGGGACACCTCGACTTAACATTCCCAAGCTGTTGGATTTGCCTAGAAAGAGCATCTTTTCAAAGGATCATGTTCCTCTCTTAACTAGCGCTCTGAGGGTGCCTCGCGATGTCCCTGTAGCCTTTAGTGCTGTGGCTATGGAATGATGGTACGTACAATAGAAGGGCGCTTCATCATTTTTTCTAAGTTTAGCACCTTGCCCTCTGTCTCTCGTTGTTCGAGGGATTCTTTGATAGGGTCTGTTCTCGTATGTTGCAGCACCAGGGTTTACTTCCTCGTATGCTAAAATGGGTACTACATTTAGCGTTACTGCATCCAATGCTTGCCTAGGTTTGAGAGGGGTCGATTGTCCTTCTTGATGGTCCTACAAATGTAAAGTTAGGCCTCTTTTTCTTTGCATTTGAAGAGATGAGAGTCCTTAGTCTTGTTCCTATGATCCTTCAATTTTCATTGAGGATCACACGCCTTATCATTTCCAGTGTGGCATCATAACTGGTAGGGTCATTGTTTTGTACATCTCTCCAAGTAGTAAGTTCATGTCTAATCTCCCTTAAGGCCGTTAGAGCCTCCATATCTATTACTTGCACACAGTAGGTGATCTTATCTTTGAAGCAGGACAAGAAACTTTTCAGGGACTCGCCTTGCTATTACCACATATCTTGCAAGTGTTGGATAGATCATTTTCCTTCTTTGCTTGTAGCGAAGCCTTAAGGAATGTCTTTTTGAGATCCGAACAACTATGATTGCTCCTTTCTAATAGTCCGGTGTACCAAATTTCGATCGCTCCACTTAAGGTCAAGTGGAATGCTTTACACTTTATGGTTAGGTGCTCTATTTGGATTCATGTGAGTCTTGAAGGTGTTGAGATGATTTGCGGGATAACCTCTTTCATCACACTTGAGAATTTTGGGGAGTGTGAAGTGGTTCAGCATGAGAACATTCCTAAAGGCATGCGAGAATGGTGAATTATCATCATCATCGTCAAGATTATAGAACTTTTGTAGTTTATCGAAATCCTTATCTTTCCCAAATTGAGTCTTTGGGATGGATGGGAAGGTCATACTTCACTCCTTTCATACTCTTGCCTTTTTTACCCATTTCAAGGCGGATGGATCTAAGGTGATTCATCGTAAACAGGTTTGCTTTGTCTTTCGAGCTGAAGAGGCTCATGTTGCCTATTTCTAGGCATATGAGGAGGTTGATCCTACTTATATCTACGCGTAGGGAAGGTGGAGCCTACTTATTTCTAAACATTCCATGGGCTCAGCCTGTTGAAGTCGCTTACAGACCTCCGAGGCTAGTCCTCAAGTGCATAGTTTGGGAAAAATTAATGGAGCCCCATTAGGTCGTTCAGAGGCACAATTGGTGGATGTATCAATTTAAACCTCATTTTCCTAGAAGGCTTCCATCCTTGTGTGATGTTGGTGTCCAACCATTTGGCTTTGAACCTTCTCTTCCTCATGGTAACGCCCTTGTGAAGGGGCATGGAAAACGTTCACGAGGACTGCATACGGAGGAACTAGGTATCCTCCTTTGCCCCTTACACTCATCAACAGTTCATATATGGCCTTGTTTTGCTGGTTTATGTCCCTGATTTTGGCGGACATTATGGTCACTTCTCTAGTAAGTCTTACTGCTAACCTGCTCCCGTCCCTGCACCCGCCTCACCATGTTGTTGTTGAAGTCGAGGGCAAGTGGCACAGATAGAACACGAGGGTTTCCTTTCTCCAGGATGTTCCCTCGTCCTCTGGGATGCATTCTCTTCACTTTCCGAACTTATATCATCAAGCTTTTTCCTGGATAGATACTTCGTTTTCAAGGATCAAATTGATCTTGAACCAAACGATTTTTCCCTTTGGATTTCCCAATGGTTCTTTCTTCAAGAACAAAAAATTTCTTTCAATTCGCTTACAACTACCTTCTTCCTACGAGACTCTTATGGTTTAAATGTATGAGTTCCCACAAAAGGCACCAAACTGTTGACCTAAAAAAACGTAACGCTTAATTGGAGAAGAGATATCGGGCCCCCACACGTTAACTTAAGCAAGTTTTGACTTGTTTTGAACTCGAGCCACAAACTTCATCGATTTCGTTATGGATTCTGAACCCAAGTCATGCATTAATTCAGATGATAAGACTCCACCATAGACGATTCATATGGCTCATAGAAATTAGAAATAGATGATAGTTTTGTTGTTTATGAATTTTTTTATATTCTTTTCAGAAAACAAAATGTTACGTGTGAAGACCTAATTTTAATTTTTCAAGTAAAGATTTATATGATTGAGATTATATAAATTTTTTATCCAATATTTCTAAAACAGATTCTTATTTATGTTAAGAAAATGTTGAAACGACAGCAAAACCAAGCTACGTTTATCAAGGATTTGTTGAGAGATGTACAAGATTTGATAGAGAACAAGAATAGGATGGCCCCCAGAATGCTAACACTAACAACACTAGCTCTATCGTTGAACAGTTCCATAGTTACAAACCCCTAACCTTTGATAGCAAGGTAGACCTACTAGCAGCTAAAGAATGGATAAGTGGAATGGAGTGAATGTTCAAACATCTTTCACGTACTGATGCTCAGAAAGTTTTATGTGCAGAATTCGTGTTGGTTTATGCAGCACGTCAATGTGGGAATCAACCACTTGCACTAGAACTGAAGCACAACAATGTGGTAAGAGGTTAAAGATCGAAAGGGGACAATTCAAGGAAGAAGTGATGGGAAAATACTATCTCCAAGCACTCAAAGATCGAAATGAGACAAATTTTCTTCAACTTAAATAGGGAAAGATAAAGCTTGAAGAATACGAGAGAACGTTCGAACAAATCTCTAGGTACATACCACATCTAGTAGATCCAGAGGCAAACAAAACATGGAGGTTCAAACTAGGACTGCATCCTGAGATTGGTGGAATAATAGCATCCCACCAATTCACCACCTATAGCTGAGTTTTACAAACAGCCCAAACGATCTCAAATATATTAGAGATTGTCCAAAATTTTCATCAATGCGCTGAGTCTTCAGGAAAATAGAAATAGAACGGGTCCAATGAAGAGAAATGAGATGGAATGAACAAGAGAATTTATACTGGATCGAGTTTTGAATAGATTGTTTCGCCCTGTCCAAAGTGCAATTAGATAAATAGGGGGGAATGTCTTCTTAAAGGTAATGTGCTCTATCAATGTGGCAAGAGGTCATATTGCTAAACACTGTAAAGAAGCCCCCGAGAAGAAAGGTAACGAGCAGGAAAAGAAAGGGAAATCCAGAGTTTTTTCTTTAACCAAGGATGGAGCAATAGAGGAACCAAATGTGGGCAATTTCGAGGATAAAATTCTTTTCAAGGAGGAGAGGTTACAATGCCCCAAAAATCTTTGGATAAAAATTTTTATTTATTTATATGCTATATTTTTATATTCTGAAAAAGTTGAGGAATAAAATGAAATAGGTTTCAAATTTCTATTTTATTTGAGTCAAATAATTAGATATTCATAGAGCGAGATTTAATATATCAATATTGACTCGTTGGATAGATCATATTAAATCATGTATTTTATGCTTGAGAAAAATGTCATTTTAGATAAGCTTTAGATAAGTTAGAGTTGATCAAAGAAAATCATGATTAAATATATTTTAAGGGATAATTTCCAATTTGTTTAGTATAACCTAAATTTTTTATGATTTGTTAATAAAGTATAATACGAACACGACCTTTTTCATTTTTTCTAATTTGTATACTATTTTCCCATTCCAAAGTTGTCCAAGCGTGTTCTATCAACATATTATATTGAGGGTGTGTTTGAGCCACATTATTTTGGAAGAATATATTCAGAAATAGTAGATTGATGAAGAATGTGTGGTTGAAAAAGAAGGAAAAAATATTGATGTGATGGAAAATAATATTTTATTGAAGAATATGTGATTGAAAATGAGTAGAAGAATGATAATGAAAATTTTAATTTGGGTCAAACATGGGCTAAATGGGTAATTATGACTTGTAGATAATCAAGACCCTAAAAAGTGAGACCTATTTTACTAGTAGGACACCTGTTGTATCAAAACTCTATGGTTTTTTCAAATATAAAATGTCGTGTCAGATGCCTCATTGTTGACCACAAAAGATATTATACTTACACTGCAGAAAGAAATCAAATGCAGAGAGAGAGAGAGAGAGAGAACAATTTTCACCTTGCATTATTTTTTATTCATTCACTACTTTCCAAATCTATCAAGGTTAGATACTTATGTGCACGTGATTTATTTTCATATATTATTTTAATCAATTAAATATGCATGAATTGCTAATGAATCTATAAGTGTTATGTCCTAAGTCCAATCAATTTGAACATAAACACTTTTAATATATATAACGATGCGTAATTATGACAATATCTATTAGTTAATTAAATTAATATTCTAATAAATTAAATAATAGAATTCGTAAATTCAACTCTTGGTGATTTGTTAATCACAAGAAGTTGCGATTGTGATATACAAATTACAGATTGCTGAATCTTAAATCGTCTGTGGTCGTAGTAATAACGAGATACGGATATCGTTACTACAGATAGACCATCACGTGTGACATTTCTTACTTGTTAAGTAAGTAGCTGATCTCACAAGCTAAAGTGTGGTGACACTTGAATGAGCACGTGGATGTTTTTAAGTGTTATGCCCTAAATTCAATCAATTTGGACATAAACACTTTTAATATATATAATCGATGCGTAATTATGACAATATCTATTAGTTAATTAAATTAATATTCTAATAAATTAAATAACAGAATCCGTAAATTCAACTCTTGGTGATTTGTTAATAACAAGAAGTTGTGATTGTGATATACAAATTACAGATTGCTGAATCTTAAATCGTCTGTGGTCGTAGTAATAACGAGATACAGATATCGTTACTACAGATAGACCATCACGTGTGGCATTTCTTACTTGTTAAGTAAGTAGCTAATCTCACAAGTTAAAAGTGTGGTGACACTTGAATGAACACGTGGATGTTTTGTTATAGAACAAAATATTGGAGACCCGTTGAGAGATTCCATATGGAAAACTATCTGAGTATCAGTGG
>CAIGRL010136304.1:0-11232 GCA_903798325.1 Fraxinus xanthoxyloides | reverse complement strand
TGAAGGGATAGTGTGTTACTGAGTTTGGACTGTGAGTTTTATTTAAAAAAAGGGAAAAAATTGGGCCTGAGACAGAGACGCGCCTAGAGGAAGCCTATGTGAGCATTAAGCGGTCAACATTATCGTTGACCGCTTAATTTCCGCTTAGACTCAAGGCGAAGCGTTTACATCACACTTTGTGCCTAGGCGCTTTTTAGAACAACGATTTTTTTCCTTCAATTTTTTCTTTGTTGGACATATCTATATTCTTTTTATCCTTTTGTCGTGAGAATTGTTTGTGTGAAATTTCGTATTGGTGCTTAAAGTATTCTTCCAGTCCATTTGGTCACTGAAGTTAAATTGTATTGCATATTGTTTCACTTTGCTTGTGAAAGTAATGTCCAAGCCCACGTGATGCTTGTGAAATGTTAAGGTGGACTAAGGGCATTGATTATAAATTTGTTTCGAAAATAAAACTTAATAATTAAATGTGAAAAACAATTGGTCACGTTTTGTGACCCCTGATGCAATATTATGACATAACTTAACTAATTATTGCACAATCATACAAAATTTATAATCAAAATCGCATACTAACACGAATTACACAAAACAAAATTTGTGAATCACAATCACAAATTTAATTTCAAATCACACATTTTATTAGATTACAAATAATCCAACTAACGGATACGAACACTTTTCACCCCACTCCATCCCACCATCGTTGGCACCATCCAAATCATCGTCGACACCTCAAATTCACCACCACCACCACTACTTTTCCCTTCGACACCTTAAATTCCCCACCACATTCATTGTCTAACTACCATCACTTCCACGGTCAAACCACTGTTAACATACCTAAAGACATTAAATGTATATACGTGTTATCTATATTAATGATCATCATAAGTCTAGGTAGAAATTAATTGACACTAATGGATAGGTAGTAAATATGGTTCAATCAATATAGTCTAGTGAATTAGCCTGTAGTAGCTCTATGAAATGGATGTCTTAGACGATGGGTCGAGCTTTATGAAATGGATGCTACAGTTAAATAGAAAACCGTAAACTAATTGAGAAATAAAAGAAATAAGAAGGATCTACAAAAACACACATAACATCTAACTCGATTGTCGAATTTCATCAGTGAGTACATTTCGAAAGCATGTTTCAAATTTGCATATTTTTGTCATATGATGTTGTCAAACTTTCGGGGTGAAAATTTCATCATTAAGGGATCCATTTTACATTTTCCTATTTCAAGTTAGTTTAAGATTATTTCTTTGTTTTTGTGGTTTATCGGTCCTATTATGATTTGTTTTGTCGTTTCCTAGTTTAATTGGATTTGTCTATAGAATTGTGTTTTCATTATGGTTAGAATTTATTTTGAATCTTTAAATAGGTATCAAGGGTTTTGTAAATTAAACATTACATAATTAAATTTTTTTTTTCGTTAATTGGTGAATTCCATTAATTATCATGTTGTTCAATTTTTCGTCTTGCGTCGGTGGTATTAGAGCAATAACAGACAACCAAATGAAGGGTTTGGAGATGAGAATTGAGGCAATCGAGACTAAAGTGCAAGAAATACGCAATCAATTCAAGGATGTGCTGGCTGCCTCGAGTCTTGGAGGTGATAATCCTAGGCAACAACAACACATTTACCCTATTTATGTTGATGACCTTGTATAATCCAGCCGTAGTTCATTATTATGATCGTCATAATAACTATGATGGTTACAAAGTCAAAGTGGAGATACTTATTTTCAATTGAAGTTTAAATGATGAGGATCACGAATATGTCGGAGATGAGGAAGAAGAAGAGTACATTGACGACGTGTGTGGAGAAGAACAATGAGACTTTGTGTGTATTGTGCAGAAAATCTTATGTCTAACCAAGCAGGAAGAGTTGACTCAACGTAGGAGGATCTTACAAACTAAGTTTAAAGTCGATGATTTTGTTTCCAGTTTGATCATATACAATTGCAGTTGTGAGAATCTGATAGCCAAGAAATTGGTGAATCGCCTGAAGCTGCCAACCAAATCACATCCATCTCCTTGTTAGATTGGCTAAATTAAGAAGGGTTCGTCCATTCACTGTGTATAGGGACCTCTTTTCCAGATTAGAAGTTGTTTATGATGTTGTCGAGATGGATGTATGTCATATTTTATTGGGTAGTCTGTGGCAGTTTGATGTGGATGACATACATAATGATAGAGAGGACACCTAAAGATTATGGTTGCACCAAGAGAGGGGGCATAGAAAGCTTGTAAAAGTGGAAGGGAAAGCTTTCATGGCTATTGCAAATTCAGCTAGTGAGTTTTCCTACGATGAACCCATTTTTTTTTTCCCGATGACAACTCATGGTTGATTTATTTTGACGTGGAAGGAAATAATGCGGAACAGTTAGAAGGAAAATTCATAAACTAATTGGAAAATAGAAGAAATAAGGGAGATCAACGAAAATGCGCATAACTTTCAGCTTGATCGTCAAATTTTTGTTCGTGAGTACATTACGGAAGCATTTTTCAATTCTGCACATTTTTTTCAGATGTTGTTGTCCAACTTTCAGGGTCAAATCCATCGTTTAGGGATTCATTTTAGCATTTTTTTTGTTTTGGGTCAATTTAAGAGAATTTTCGTCTCTTTTGCAATTTTTTCAATCATATTATAATTTGTTTTGTTGTTTCCTAATTTATTTGGATTTTTCCATAGAATTGGATTTTCTTAATGATTGGGTTTTGTTTTGAGTCTTTAAATAAGGTATCAAGTGTTTGTAAATAAAACATTACTTTCGTTTTTGATAAATAATAATTCAATCTTTTTCTATTAATTGGTAATTATCATGTCCATTTGAACGAAATTCGAGCAAACACTCGTTCGTCTATTACGAACAAGAATATTTTAGTATTGTTCAAGTTTCCGTCCTGCATCGCAAATGGTAAACTGAGCGGAAATGTGTTGGATGATTACTTGGTTTTGAACGAAGAACTCATTTTCACGGATGAATCAGGCTAAGAATAAAAGGTCAACATTCGCCAAGGCAGCTGCACAGGTACCTTATTCCTCATCCAAATTCAGAGTTTCACACCATCATTCATATATGGACAATTTTTTCTCTCTTCTAGCCAATTATTCTCTATGGTAAATTTCCTGTTGAAATATTTTTTTAGGTTAATTCCTGTCATTTTAGCAGGAATAGGAAATTCCATAGAGACAATTTATCCATATCACCTGCAATGGAACTAGGATCTATTTACACTGAATCCAAAATGTGGTGGTACGGTCTTCGTCAAGTTGCAACCGACCTTAACGACAGGGTAAAAAACTTCGTTTTATCTAATAATTCCCCCATCCATTTTACCTCCGAAACGATGAATATTTTTTTTCCATTCTATACAGCACATGGATACCATGTTTTACTTCTTCAGAATGATGTTCAAGAAGCAATGGGACGAAGATCAGCGCAACTTCTGACACTAAATTCGATAGCAAGGTTAGAGGCATTTTCTCAAAGTTTATTGAGGATAGAACTGAATTAGCAAAACACCCTTCTCTGCTTTTATATACTACTGGAGTCCAGCGTAACTGGGGAGAGGTCGACCATGTCTTCGTTTCAGTTTGGATGGAGAACCATCGTCAACTTCCCTATTCAGATGTTGACATAACATTCCTATCAAAAGAATGATAATCAAAATGTACAATCAAAAAGATATCTCAACCAAAGTCCAAGATTACTTGAAACCTAATAGAAAAAATAGTTACTTGAAGTATAAAACTAAACCCCTGGAAACACTAAGCTTTCATATTTTTACCGTGTTTTCCTCTCTATTAAACTTAGCCATCTGAGTGGACAAAGGAGAATACAATGCTGCCTTTATTGCAGGTATCATCAGACACAACAATGGAGCGAGCAAGTTAGATTGTAAAAGCAGAACTAATTTTTCTTTACGACAACAATAGATTTAAACAGAAAAAGCGCTTACAAGTTATAGCTTGAGAGCTTGAAGACATGAAATGAATCATCGAGTACTGAAATCAGTAACATTCTACTTCAATTTGTCATGTTCGAAAACAATGGCTTCAATGTAAATTAACATAACGAGTACATTAGTTTCATTCTCTAACTCTTTGAAAGAGCCAATTATTTCTCATATAGGTTCAAGAGCCCGGGAACTTCCCCCTTGTAGCGCTGCACAACTCTCTGTAAGAACTGCTTTTCTGTATATTCCACTAGCGAGACCAAATGTGTGCCTTTATCGATCAAACCTTTCTCCACCAAAACTTTATAAACAGAACATCTTGGGATAATCCTATTCTCTAAGCTATATGAAAGTAGTGCTGGTCTATTCAACACTACGGAAGATTCAAACCCCATCTTGTTTATAAGAAAATCCATTACTGCGGTTATTTTATCTGTGGATATCATCATGCAAAAAGGGTGCTTCTTGAATGCCAAGATAATCTCATCTTCCGACCAACCCCACTTCTTATAAAGCGCCACCTTCTTCTCCCAAGTCGATTTATTCATCGCCGTAAATGCCCGAACTGTTAGAATAAACTTCGAACCCGAAGGTCTAATACCCAGTTCCTTAACTTCCTCGACAACCTTTTTGAACCTCTCCCTTCCTACCATCAGTACCCTAGGTTGGTATTGCAGCAATACCACAATTCTCGATTCAGGGACTCCCGCCTCTCTTAGAACTTCGATATTAGGCAACAACAGAGATTGAAGACCACAACAGACGATCTCAGCTAAGCGTTTCATTGAACCGAAACTTTTCCCATTCGATTCGAACAAGTTCTTTATATAATTATAACATGGTATTATTTGTTTCTCCAAACTCCTCTTGAAAATAATAGGCGTCCCACAGAAAATACTCAACACGTCCCTCTCCGGCATGCCTGACGACCGGAAAAACTCGATTTTTGGCAAAACAGTCTTCTCAGGATCACATAATATGATTGAAGGGAGCCTTTTCACCATGAGTTCAATTTGCTCTGTCGTGAAACCATGACTCTTCAACAACGCAAAAACCGAATTGGGTTTTTCTGTAGAATCAAAATCCACGTACTTGGAGGCTGAAAGAGCCTTTTCTGGCGAAAACCCATATGTGTTGATGAGGTAATTAACAGTAAAATTTTCTCGATTTTCATTTTTTGATCTGGGTTTTGATTGGTTTGATTCTGCTGATGCAAATGGGCTGAGTTGAACAAGACGGGATTTAGGGTTTTGTAAAATAATTCTAACANACCGGAAAAACTCGATTTTTGGCAAAACAGTCTTCTCAGGATCACATAATATGATTGAAGGGAGCCTTTTCACCATGAGTTCAATTTGCTCTGTCGTGAAACCATGACTCTTCAACAACGCAAAAACCGAATTGGGTTTTTCTGTAGAATCAAAATCCACGTACTTGGAGGCTGAAAGAGCCTTTTCTGGCGAAAACCCATATGTGTTGATGAGGTAATTAACAGTAAAATTTTCTCGATTTTCATTTTTTGATCTGGGTTTTGATTTGTTTGTTGCTGCTGATGCAAATGGGCTGAGTTGAACAAAACGGGATTCAGGGTTTTGTGAAATAACTTTAACAGATGTCCTACCAATCGCATGAAGAAAAACTCTGTAAATCGAATTAAACATTGATGAATCAATAAATTGCTTGAAGATGACTCACCTCTGATTGAGTTGAATCATTTTTGAAATCCCTCCTCTTTGATGACATAAACCCTAATTGACCCCCTCTACACTTGTCCTGTCAATGACTCAAATCGACGTCGTTTAAATCTCAAGGTTCTATTTTTTATTTTTATTTTTTCTCTATAGGGCATTTATTTATTGGTGGCCTTAAAATTTTAAAAACAAAGTTTTACTAATATTTTTTGAATAATATTTAGTTAAAAAGTAAAGAAAAAATGAGCATGAGAAATAAATCAAAGTGAAGTAATGGGAATCAATCGAGGTCGTATTCTTCTTTTATAGGAGTTGTTTGTGTAAAATTTCACATTGGTGCTTAAAGTATTCCTCTCGCCCATTTAGTCATTGATGTTGAATAATATTACATATAGTGTCGCTTTGATTGTGAAAGTAAAGTTGAAGTCGACGTCACTTGTTTAATGTTGAGATGGACTGAGGACATTAATTAATTCGTCAATTGTAATATTTTGGACGAATATATTGATTGTTGTTATAATTTTTCGAATTCGTTCTAATCCTATTCTAACGCTCAATCAATCATCCACAGTAAAAGTAGACATTAAGGTGAAATTCCTTTGAGGGTGTGTTTGAACCACATTATTTTGGAAGAATGTATTCTGAAATAGTAGATTGACGGAGAATGTGTGGTTGAAAAAGAAGATAAAGCTATTGATGTGATGTAAAATATTATTTTATTGAAGAATATGTGGTTGAAAATGAAAATGAAAATTTTAATCTGTACCAAACAAAGACTGAAAGGAACCTTTGAATCTGAACAACATCATTCAGGTATAAAAATTTAACTTCATTTTGTATCTTTTTGTCTCTAAAGTGCATTTGTTTATGTTGATTCCGAACCACCCTATACTATAAGATATGTATTTGATGTCTTTTTCTTCGAATATTTTATATATAAATGGGATTTTAATTTCTTTTTGTCTGATTTTTTTCTGTCAAGTGCAATTCTATCTTTTAACCTGCAATATAGAATTTTTGTCTATTCTTATGAATATTTTGTTTAGAAATCATCCTTGTTTTGGCTTTCACATGTAGAGAGGGGCCAAAAATACAACATTATTCACTGAATAATGGAGCCATAATTCCGTTCCATTCGTCTTCACAGATGAATATGAAAATAGTGTACTGCCTTGTTGAATTTTAGGGTGGAATATGATGAGACAAAAAATCTATCTATAGATAGTGGTAATAGATATGACCATTTAAAGAGTGATTGTCTATATCTTTATTTTTCAATGCCTTTTTTTTTTTAACTAAAATTTTGTTGTTTCTTACTATATTTTACCAAGCATGCCAAATTGATAAATGAAATTGAGTCGTGCAAGTAGAAGGTTCGTGCACCTCACGTGCAACGCGTGTAGAGGTGCACGTGTGTAGTAAGAGGCATAACGCGACTCTCATTAATTAACCTTCAGGGTAAATTAATTTTGTTGCCATGATTATAAACTTATCACCAAATCTAGCATTCATGCTATTTTAGTTATTATTCTTATATTTAATCGAGGTGAGATTTTATCCTTTAATAGTTTTGAAGCGTGGGTTCGTAGCTTTTCACCGAAATAGAAATTCCATGTGCAAAATCACGAATTCTATTGCATTTCGGTCACGTGGATGATTGAACCGGCAAAGGGCAACATATTTGTGCTCCCTTCATTGTCTGGTTCTCAGTATAGCTCTACATTATTTGACACATATACCTACACATTTAGGGCGTATTCGGTAGAGATTAAAATTTGATTAAAATTGAAAAACTAGCCGTTATTGTTGACTTTCATTTAACGAGTGGGACCCAATAACGGCTATATTTTCAATTTTAATTAGATTTTAAGCTATACCAAACACACCCTTAGTATATATAAATACTTATACAAAATATATTTGTTTATATATATAGATATTAGCTAAAGAAAAAGAGAGGGCGAATCGGAAATAATTGTGTGATCAAATTTATCGAGAGAAGGAGCTAAGGTAGAATGGTGTGATGGATGAGTGTTTGGTAGTTTAAAAGAATGAGAGTAGAGAGGAGAAGTTTAGAGCATGGTCGAGAGTGCTTTCTCAAACTCATATATTGATGGAATATCATTTTTTATACACATATTATACTGCAGCAGTGGATTTAAGCAACATGAAATTTTCGCTCAATAGTTTCGAGGGGATGGGGTTTGCTTTTCAAGAGTGGTATTGATTTTTGTTTCCCTTTTTTTGTTTATAGCTTTTTGTTGTACTTTGAAATAAACAGAAAAGTATAAATTCTATGTACATATTTAAGAAGAAGTCAATTTCGTAAAAACAAGTTCTCTAGAAGTTTGTACTAGCAATTAAAGATAAAATGAAGGAAGTAGATCGTTGTGTGACAGAAAAGACTGATCCAATTTCACACGCAATCGTTGTACTCCGTTATATATTTGGTGAATTTGATAATGAAGAACAAGTTGGGTATACAGTTCAGAATCAAATTGAAGATGAGGAATATATGTCTCCAATCTTGTGGATGAAGAGAGATTTTGAGGAACAATTGAGGTTTGAGGATAATATACCTGACGAAAGTGTGTCTGTAAGAAATAAACCAGAATATAGAAATATAAAAAGTAATCACAAAACACAAATAACCATGGGAAGAGAAGGAGAATTCACTAATATCAATAATATGGAGAATTACAAATTGTGTAGAATGTAAAGATTAATTTTCTAGAGGTTTGCTCCTCATATTTATAATACAAAGAAGTGTCTAAGATAAGGTGGAGTTCTAATACAATAGGTAAAATCAATAATGGAGTGTTTGAGTTGAAATAGGAGAGAAAAGAACTTCCAAAATCGTGAAATCTACTTTCCAGATAACGCTGTCGTTTGAACGACACCATTGCGGCTAGCAAACGGTATCACAACCGCTCGAGCAGCTTTGGTCATGTTCTGTACGCTCAAGCACCTGATGAGAAATCAACGAATGATTTCACGCAATAGCTTCTCATAATCTATCTTGGACTCCTTCAAGACTTCTTCTAGTTATACTATCAATTCCCAATAGAATCTTCAGTAGAATTCGAGTCAAACTTAAACTCTAACAAATTTTCACATTTACTGATTTAACGAATTCCAATGTAAGGAACAAAAATTAACTCTTCAACAACAAAAATCCCAACAAAACTCTCCACATCTTCCATGAAAGCCCCTAAGGGCAAACTCAATCAACAAATACCAGATAGGGCAAAAACTTACCATGTAATAGATATTTTCTTATCAAGATCTCCAACAAAATCAGAATCAACATAATTAATTGCTTTTGTAGAAAGTTCGTCACTAGACTCATTACCTTTGATTGCATTCAAAGCATAAGCAACCAAATCAACCTTACCGTGCCTCTATGGAAACTTAACGTCTCTTTTCAGTCTGTCTTTAGCGATAGAATACTATGGCACTCTTAGTAGTGGTGGCAAAGCGACGTTACCCTTAACTTTTGAATTGAATTAAGATATATTTTCTAATATAGACCCTGAACCAAACTCCAATGATACATAATCAATCTCAGGCTCTACCTAGATGCTTAATTTATGTTGATTTGTATAAGAAAATTCTGTAGCACCCTACAAGACATATAATTGAGACATTCTCCGTCCTTTCATCGCAATACGAATATTTTTACTAACAATCAGGACTCCACATTTATCAATATATTTTTACCATTTTGAAAAGAGATAAAATTTCTCTTCAAAACTGGAATATGCCTCATATCGCCAATGTCCTAACTGTCCCTTCAAATATCTGAATTCTAACCCTTCCAATACCAACTATCTCACAACATGCATTATTTCTTACCATCACAACACCTTTAGAAATTGTTTCATAGGTTCAAAATCAATCCCAATTGGAACACATGAAACGTGCAAGCTGTTTCAAGAATCCAATTCTCGTCAAGTTTGGAGTCGCCGTTAGAAATTACAAAAGTTCTCAATTACTGTGGCAATCTTCTACAATAGTGGCTTCACTTGAATTTTATGGTTGTTTTCCCTTCTGATTAGCAGTAGCCAACATTTCTTTATTCTGGAACTTACAACAATTAGATTTGATGCGCCCTTTTGTAGCAATAACTATAAATATTATTTTTGTAATTAGACTTTGGAATGTCCCTTATATAACCATCAAGAACAACAAGACTTCTCCATGAGCATCAAACCCAAAAAGATGCTTCATCTTCTCCTTTAAAAATAGAGTATCATATATTTCTTTAATGGTGAGAGTATCACGATCTGACAAATATGAAATGGGTAGCGACCATAATAAAATTAACCCTAAATGTTTTTCATCATACTTAACCTCCAAGGTTTCCAAATCAACAATAATTTCTTGAAAAACAGTATTTTCTAGAGATGTGTCTTCTGTCATATATGAGAATATAATCGTCACTTCAAATGCAATTTACTTGCTAGATTTTTGGTCATGAGTAACTGCTCTAATTTCAACAATAACACATTGGCGATTTTCTCCTTTAAAATATCCTAAAGAATATAATTTGATGGATGAAGATAAATTTGCGATAGAACTTTCCGATTCTTACATTGTTTCTCATCCAACATCCAAGTTAGGGGCATCTTACCAAATCTCGACAAAGTATCATCAAAATCCATTTGAGCGAAAACTGCTTACATCTTCACTTAACATAACGAGAATTTGATATTACTATCCAAAAGCGAAATATCACATAAATCTCTGAATTGATCAAATCTCGCTTTGATAATAGTTAAACGAGAATATGGCAATATGAAAAATAGAAAGAACGCATGATTTACATGAAAATCCAATTTGAAAAATAATCATGGATAGAATAGGAGAATTCTCTAATATCAATAATACGGAGGGTTACAAAATGTGTAGAATGTAAGGATTATTTTTCAAAAGGTTTACTACTCAATTTATAATACAAAGAAGAGCCTCAGATAATGTGAATTTCTAAAAGAATAGGTAAAATTAGTAACGGAGGTATGGAGTTGAAATATGAGAGAAAAAAATTTCCAAAATCGCAAAATCGTAATTTTTTGGATAACAATAATGTTTGTGCGGCATCCTCGTGGCTAGCAAGCAGTGCCCTGAACACTCAAGCAGCCTCCTAGCACCTATGGAACGATTTTGGTCCTGTTTGGGGTGCACAAGCGCCTGATGAGTGGTTAACGAGCGATTTCACACGATAACTTCTCCTAATCCATTGGACTCCTTCAAAACTTCTCCCGGTTATACTATCAACTCACAATAGAACTCCAATAGAATTTTCAATAAAACTCAAGTCACACTCAAAATGTCCAGGCCTAATGAAATATACGTTTTGATATGGAGTTAACAAACACTTGGGATGTCTCTCGTGCCTTTTTTCTTTTTCTATTTTTCCTTTTTCAAGTGTATTTAGAGGATATATATGACCAATCATGCTTTGTGTACAAGGTGGATGACAACATGTCATGTATCATAATTGATAGAAAATTGAAAAGGAATTATCAATCTGTATACTTTAATTAAATCATTTTCTTATATAAAAATCAAT
>CAIGRL010136229.1:0-11011 GCA_903798325.1 Fraxinus xanthoxyloides | reverse complement strand
TTGATGTGGTGGAAAATATTATTTCATGAAGAATGTGTGGTTGAAATTGAGTAGAACAATGAAAATGAGAATTTTAATGTGTACCAAACAAAGGCTAAATTTGTCTAGTAGGAACGTATCAATATATATCACACACTGATTGTTTAGTTGCTTTACCACATTTTCCACAAAAAGTTGTCATTTTCACCTTTTAATTTAGTCATTTGCATCTAGTGCAAACTTCAGTAACATCCTAAGTTATTCTCACTAGTTTATGTCCTAGCAGTGCTACTTCTATCTCCTAATTCTTTTCGAAAATGATGGCAGCAAATAATGCAAAAACAAAGAGTCAAAAAAGTCGAACCTTCCATCCATCCTTCTGGCGCATAGAATGCTCTAACATAATAATCAAGAAATTGTGTATAAAGTCTTCTACATCTCTCGGGCGGGATGAATTTGTATTTTTACTTCCACTTTTCTGTACAAATAAATGATAAGGTTGATACATGCAAGTGAAATTTAATGAATTAGTTAAAGAGACGTCAATCATCATATAAACCCCCACGCCAACCATTACTACATGAAAGACTCACTTCCTACCGAGCATATGGCATCCTTTCACACTCAGATTGCAATAGCAAAAAAAGAATAAATAAAATGTTGATAGGATTACCTCATGATTAGATATGAGAATCTCCAAAATCCACTCAGGCCATTCATCCATTTTAGTAAGACTGCTTCTATTTTCTGGATGACTGCAAGCCAAAATCAGAAGATCCTGAAATTAAACAGAAAGTATAAGAACTAAAAAAACAATAGGACTGTGGTAAGGAAAGATAAAGCAGAAAATAATTTATGTTCATTTTGTGAAAAATAATAACTTGAGTAACATAATTGTTCTAAGTGATAATAATTAATACATTCACATTATTATATCACCATAAAATGTAATTTGCTCCAAACATTGATGATGCCGAATTAAAATTCAAATAAACCACAAGTCAATGTTGGGATGAGAAAATGTTTAGCATGACACATCTTTCTTTGCTCTGTTTTATGAAATATTAATGAGCCAAAAGTCAACTAAATGGAGTCAAGCAAATATGACTTAGCATATCAAAAGCCAAGTCACACTTCCAACATCAAAAGCAGACAAAAAGATCAGTAACACTCAAAAAAGGGGAAAACCTAGAAGATGCACTGTTTAAGCCTTCTCTATAAAATCTTGACATGATGGTTTATCAAGCTGTACACTTCTATATCAAACCGTTATCATTAACATTAATTATAGTGAAATTTGTCCTGTCCCCTACCCAAACACAAATATCTATCAAGTCTTTTTACCAGAAAAGATAGAGAAGAGAATCCGGAAACAGCCTATGACTGCTTGGTTCTGCAATCACATATTCAGATCTTGATTAGTTTGCATACCACAATTAAGTACCTGTAATGCTCGACTTTGCAATGCACTCGATGCGTATGGAAGAGAACGAAGAAGAACCAACAATAGTTGCAGATGCTCAAAGCGATGACCTGAATCGTACAAGTATAGCCCTTCATCCGTTGAAGACATATTTATCTGAAAAAGAGAAGCGTCTCAGATAGCTAGCAACACTTTCTAAGTAGAATTAACAGAAAATTACTTGAAATGTAGGTTATCATTCGTATCCGGGCTCTATCATATACTTAAATTCAGCAAAATATTTTACGTAGGATGGACTCGTAATTCTTATCGCATAGAATGTCATCCACTAATTAGATTATTAACGGCACTACAGTTCTATCATTTACAGAGGAAAGGTCATTTGAACAACTTGCAACAAGTAAATATGCAAAAAAAACATTTTTAATCAGGTATTACTATAAAAAGTCCAGAACAACTATATTTTAAATCGATTACCGTGATATCACAAGCATAACCAATACTAGAAATTGTCAACAGCACCAAAGACCTATTGTCAATCCATTAGCGATCATGCCATTGCTGCATTACACATCACTAGTACGTGCATCTTAGAGACTTGTACCTCTGGTCACTGATTGCACCAACTAATAGATAATTGGATTCATAACAAAAGTGTATCAATAACAAAGAGTAAATATTCTCTCATTCTTTCAAGTCTTAATTTAATCAATGATCAATGGCTGCAGCTACTCCTGTGCAAATAACAGCCCAAAGTTCAAAAAATAATCTCACATTACAACTCTTCAATGTTGCTTTTAATGTCAAATATACAAGTATTTTGTCTCAAACTTCACTTTGAACAATATTTATACTTACTCCATCCACATGACCTGTAAAACAACTTCTCGGCACTAAGTTTAATAAAAGCAGTGTTATTTTTGACAACTCACAACCAACAGTGTTGAAAATGAGTTAGATTTGCGGGCATTACTTTCACCCAATATCTAATTACACATACTAAACGGTAATTTTAGAATTTAATGAGAATGTGCTTCCACTTTTAGCAACTGACTGCTTCGTGACACAAAACCAAACAAGAAACACCAAAAAAATGTCATATAGCATGAGATAGAGGGAAAGACAATAATTCCACATAATTAATTATAAAAACTAAGGGAAAAAAAAGAGGTACATGGTCTTCGCGTTTATTACTGAGGGCAATAGAGATTCTTTGTTGTGCATCATAACTAACAAATGTATGCATAACCGGTACATTAAACCTTATGGTAACATGAGAATTAGAGCAGGCGCAAAAATTCAGACCCACTTAGACCACAGCATCATGATAGTGATATTCAGGAGAGAGAGAAAACAAAAAAAAAAAAAAACAATGGCGAAAACTATCACAGTGACATAAAGCATTGTCACCTCTCATTAATATTTGTAACACAACATAGAGATACTCTCCAGTTTTCCCCCACATGTAACAGAGCAGGATGTCACAATTAACAGAACCATACATCACATTCTTAAACACAATAGCCTCCATCAGTATCCTATCATCTAAAGGTGTGCCTCTTATATTACCTTCGAGGTCAAAAGTCAGCTAGAACATATTAAGTAGATCATATCAAGTACAACATAAAAACATTATGAATAAAGAGTTAAAACAATAAAGCAGATTATGTGCCATTAGTAGCATGTTTTAGAACTGCAACAAAAGAGTAGTAGCACAAAAAACTAATCCCCCCAACTTCCACCCTTTCCCCACCAAACAGGAAAACTAAACAGAAGTCTAGTCAGGAGTAGAAGATTCACAATATATATTCCCAAAAGGTTGGTAACCAAAGAAATGTACACACAACTGCAACAATGGAAAACTAGGCAGGAGAAAAGACAACATGTGACATACCGAGGCAGCCAATAAAGCCGTGTATACATTGCTTGTCATAAGCCTGTTTGGTGCTGCTTCAAAAGCCTTTCGTAAACCAAAGAGAAGGAGGGAGACTTTATCATCAAACATGCTACCTCCTCCCTCAATCAAACCAAGAATGTTGTTAGTTACATCTGGGGGAACAGGCTTATCAAATTTTAGATATCCTGATATTACTAAAGCACTCAAGAGGTTAATAATGCCGACAATGATACCATCACTTTTGTCGATGTTATACACATTATTCCGTGCATTTTCAGCACTTATTGAAAAACTTATGCCCCCCAAATTTTTAATAAAAGGATTTTCAGGGATAGACGACATCCTTTGAATATTAGATATCGTTAAGCCATCAAAAGACTCGGATTTATAAGCCTTTTCCTGTGAAGTTAAATCATTTTTATCCATAGGTCCTGTATAATCACAACCAATATCTTCTGAGGTCCTGTCCCCAATATCTACTTCAGTTTTCTGGGATGATAAAGCTTCATCTCTCTTGGATGAAAAGTTTGGCGCATCTATATCTCCAGCGTTTGCTTCACGCTGCAAAAGAACAAGAAGTGTTTCTATGCCACCAGATGAAATAAATGCCTTGGCAAAGGTTTGAGCCCTGGATGTATTTGGTTGAACCACCAACCTATATATCAGGTGCAGCACCCTGACAACCTGGAAGAATTTGTAGAATAAGTTCAAAGAGAGAAATCAGACATACTTAAGATTTGGATGAAAAAAATCACAGCATTGAGCTCAAATCAAGTACTTGCAGACATTGACAATATATTATTGTTACATAAAGGCTGCCCAAATTGAAGCACGTAGAAGTTCAATACTGTATCAGCATTCATTGAGTTAGATTACTGCATTTTTTTGTTTTTGGTACTAATCGCAAACTTTCTAAAATATAAACTAGGTGTGCAAACCTACACAACCTAGTCATATACCATATGGCTTAAGCAAGCTCTCTCAGGCACTCCACTTAAACATGTTACTTCAAAGGTCCCAACAACTGGACCACGAGCATGTTATAAACATTTTAAACAAGGAAAAAACGAATTCATCTGCAGTAGTTTGTCAAGTTGAAAGTACCCCATATCCAGATATGGTGGCACTACAAATTGATAAAGAAATATTTACCACGGGAACTTGCAGACAGAATGACAACACGAAACACCATGAGCAATCAACCCTCATTCTTGAATTTCTCGGAGACGCTTATTGCTGAGTATTGAAATGTAGTTGATTTTGCTAGAAAAATGGAGCCAGAGAAAACTTTTTGGAGAAAAAGCTATATGGAATCAACTTGCATTCGCCTTAATAAAAATGGTCATTTAGACTGAAAATAGAGGTTGATTGTAGAAGAACACACGATTTCTGTGTGAATTCTTGTTTTATTCATATCTGTATACATGAATTTATATACAACTGAGAACTGAAGTCTAAAAGGAAAACAATCCCCTAAATAAGGAAAAATAAATTATCATAATTATCCTACTTAACTATGGAAACACTTAAATATGGTACATAAATTATTCCAAAATGAATCCCTAATCAAATCCATTGATTTGGGTTTTTACACTCCCCTTCAAGTTGGATGATAAATATTAACCATATCCAACTTGCGAATGAAGTTATCAAAACTCTGTTGAGGTAGTCATTTGATGAAGACTTCTGTTGTTTGTTCTTTTGTAGAGACATATGTCATACAAATCACTCATCCAACATTTTCTTTGATAAAGTGTCAGCCCACTTCTACATGTTTAGTTCGATCATGTTGTACTGGATTCAAAGAGATGTTGATTGCTGCTTTATTGTCACAATATAGTTTTATGGGGAGTTTTACGACTTGCAGTTCTTCTATAAGTTACTTTAACCATACTCCTTCACAGATTCCTTGTGTCATTACTCTAAACTCGGCTTCTGCACTACTTCTTGCTACTATATTTTGTTTCTTGCCTCTCCAAGTTACCCCATACATAGTTACAGTAGCCAATAGTCGATCTCCTATCTTCTGTAGAACCAACCTAGTCTGCATCTGTGAAAACTTCTACTTCCTTCCTTTCAATTTTCTCGAAGAACAATCCCTTTCATGAAGATCCTTTTAGATACCTGAGAATTTTATATACTGCTTCCAAATGAGTTTCCTTAGGTGAATGCATACGTTGACGTACTATACTTGCTGCGAATGCAATATATGAACTTGTATGAGATAGGTAGATTAGCCTTTCGACTAGTCGTTGATATTTGTCTTTCTCAACTGGTTTCCCAAAATTTTCTGTCTTTCTTCTTGTCTCTATTGATGTGTTACATGGTTTACATCCAAGCATGCCCGTTTCAAATAGGAGATCATGAATGTATTTTCGTTGTGAAACACTGATACCTTTTCTTGACCTTGCAACTTCCATTCCTAAGAAATATCTCATTTGTCCTACGTCTTTTACCTCGAACTTAGTTGCCGGTGTTTCTTCAGTCTTTCCATCTCAAATGTGTTGTCCCCAGTTATGATTATATCGTCGACGTATACAATTAAAATTGTTTGTCTTCCACTCTTCGATTTTTGGAAGAACATAGTGTGATCTAATTGTCCTTGCTGGTAACCCTGCTTTTCAACACCTTGGCAAATCGATCAAACTATGCCCTTGGAGACTGCTTCGGGCCATATAGAGACTTTTTTAGTTTACAGACTCGATTTTCTTCTTGTAAGTAGAAGAAGCCTATGGTAGGGCTCATGAATACTTCTTCTAATTCTCCATTTAAAAATGTATTTTTGATATCAAGTTGTTGGAGTTGTTGAAGGGGCCAATCCAGACTGGCTGCTAAGGATAGAAGAACACATATCGTATTCAACTTAGCCACCGGTGCAAATATTTCTATATAGTCTATGTCATAGGTATGTGTGTATCCTTTTGCTACAAGACGAGCTTTGTATCTTTCTATTGTCCCATCAGCCTTATATTTCGCATTGAACATCTATTTGCATCCCACAGGTCTTTTTCCTTTTGGTAGATCTATCACCTCTCAAGTTTGCTTGCATTCATTACTGTATTTCTCCAATTTGGAACTCATAGGGCTTCCTTAATGTTTCTTGGGATTGTTGTGCTGTCAAGGTTAGATGTAAAAATACGAAATTTTGCAGATAAGGCATTATATGATATGAACTTTGAGATTGGGTGAAGAGTACATGACCGAGTTGGTTTCCTGAGTGCAACGGGTAAATTGATATCAGGATATGCGGACTCATGGTGGTGTGGAGCTATCATTGGTTCCAATTCTCTTGGTGCTTCAAGTATGAGATTCTCCTTTGATTTTGGCTTCCTTGTTTGTCCTTTTGTTTTCATGCATCTCCCCCGAGCTCAAGTTATGTTCTACATGTGGCATGTTGGATCTCAATGGTATGGAATCGGAGTTTGTGTTTGAGGTATGTTCAGGAAGAGAAAGATCAAAATCTAAGAACCAATCTTCACTCAAATTTTCCCCCTGAAGAGAAGACTTTTGAAAATAAGGTGTAGGTGCTATTTCAAAGAATTTGACATCAAAACTTACAAATATCTTCTTTGTGGAGGGATCATAACATTTGCAGCCCTTTTGAGTGGCTGAGTATCCAATGAATACACATTTAACTGGACGAGGGTCTAGTTTGTTTTGATTGTGAGGGTGAACATGAACAAATGCAGTACAACCGAACACCTTGAGAGGTAGATTAAAGTATAGATGTGAAGTAGGAAAGCAGTTATGAAATTTTTGGAGGGGTGATTCAAAGTTCAGCGTGTGGCTAGGCATTCTATTCATAAGGTAGGTAGATGTTAGAATAGCGTCTCCCCAGTATTGTTTTGGCATATTTGTAGTGAACATTAAGGCACGGGAAACTTCAAGGAGATGTCTATTTTTGCGTTCGGCAATCCCAAGTTGTTGAGGAGTGTCGACACACGAACTCTGTTGGACTATCTCATGTTTTTGTAGGTAGTCACGTAAGATAGAGTTGAGGTATTCAGTGCAATTGTCTGTACGGAGGATTGAATTTGAGTTTGGAACTGTATTTGTATCATTGAGTGAAAGTTGATGAATACCGAGGGAACATCAGTTTTTTCTTTTAACATATAAACCCAACAGACTTGAGTATGATCACCGATAAATGTAACGAACCATTTTATGTGAGTGCGATTTGAGATTCGTGAAGGTCCCCATAAATCACTATGAATTATAGTGAATGGTTTAAATGGTTTGTACACGGATTCAAAAAAGTACTACGCTGGTGTTTTACTAGTACACAGATCTCACATTGAAAATCAAAGGAAGCTTTATCCAAAAATATAGACGGAAGTACATGTCTTAAATATTGCATATTGGGATGACCCATTCGGTAATGCCACAGTAAAATCTTATTATCCCTAGAGACATATGCAAAATCACAAATTGCAATTTGACTAGGCTTACTGAAATCTGCCTCCTTAAAGTATTAAAGACCCTCATACCCTTTAGCATTGCCAATCATCTTCCCCGATGATAGGTCTTGAAAAACACGGTGAGATGAAAAAAATTTAGCCGAGCAGTTTGAAGTTTTTGTTAACTGACTAATGGATAATACAAGATAAATTTGGAACATGAAGTATTGGATTTAGTGTTATAGAATTAGATATTTGGATACTCCCTTTTCATGCAACAACTGAGAGTGACCCATCTGCAATTTTGACCTTAATATTGCCAGCACAAGTTGTATATAAGGAGAAAAGATAGTAAGAGTCTGTCATGTGGTCGAATGCACCTGAATCAATAATCCAAGGAATTTTGTATTTTGAAGAGGTAGTCAAGGCTCTCAAGTGTTTACCTTTATGGGCTAATGAGCTTGAGGGGTCGTGTTTGGAAGATTGACCCAAAGTTCCAAGATTGGAAAAAAATTGATAATGTTGTTCCAATTGTTCAGGATTAAATGCATGTCTCGCAGTAGAACTATTTTCTTTGGAATTTACAGTAGGACTAATTGATGCTTGATAGCTCAATTTTTAGTATTTTTCCTTGGCTTCCAGTCAGTGGGCTTCTCGTGTAGATCCCAACACGTATCCTCCTTGCGTCCTGGTTTGCGGCAGTGTTCACACCATGGCCGTCCCCTAAATTTTTTAGATCCATTTGGAGATAATCCATTCATTCCAGGCCTAATACCATACCCAGTGGGCCCTAATATGCCTGCAGGTTCACCCTAATATGCATGCAGGTTCACCTGGTCCATTATAAGATTTTTCAACCCAGGATTCTTCACATTAAAATTTGACCCATTTGGCCAATTTACAACAGCCGGCCCATTGTTGGATCTTCCAACTCTTTTAAGCCCACCAAGTCCATTCCGTCTCGACATCATCGCCGATTCCACTATGCCTTCATCTTTGCCAATCTTCATCATGATTTTCCAGCAATATTCTTCCTTTCGCACTTCTACAAAAACCTCTCATGTAGTTGGTAGTGGTCGCCGACTCAAGATTAGCTCCCTCACATCATCCAAATCGCGATTGAGCCTGGCCAGAAATTCAAAAACCCGTTCATTCTCAACTTTTTTCTTGTAACTTACACTGTTACCCGGACATTCCCATTCCTCCTCGAGGCCGAGATCAAGTTCATGCCACAGATTTGTCATCTCCAAGTAATAATCCGTACTTCTCTTTCCCCTTATCTGGTTTGCCACAATCGAGTCTTTAACTCGAAGATTAGTGATGCATTTTCTCCATCTGAGTATGTGGCTTTCACTGCATCCCAGACTTCTTTCGTCGTGGGCAAGAATAGGTAAGTTTTACCTATTGACGGAGTCATGGAATTAACGAGCCAAGCGGTTATCAAGGAGTTTTTCGATTTCCATTTTTTAAGAAGCGTCGTCTATGTTGGTTTCTTAGTATCACCGGTGAGGTAACCTATTTTCCCTTTTCCTCGACTATCAATTTGATGGATTAGGCCCATTCTCGAGTGTTTTTCTGTCCAACTTTTCGACAGTGAGTTGAAAGGAAGTATTTTCGATGTTATTGGAGCCCATGGATGAGATGATTCCTGCCTCACTTTGAAGTGATTCTGATGTTGCAGATTCCTTACTGTTATACCCTATTTGATATGGAAATTTTCCATGAAAGTAAGAACTTGTTTTCCATTTTCCAAGTTTTGGCTTGTTTGATTGCAAAACTTTCCCTAGAATTGTTTTTCTCGGCTTCCACTCACACGTGCACAATTTCTTGGTTTTTGTATAATTCATTTTCTCATGGTTTGTGTGGGAAATGGTTTTCCAACTTGGTTTTTTTTGACAATTGGAAAAAATTCTAGACACAATTGTAAAAAAAATTATTACTTTTATTGACAATTTCCATGCAAAACAAAGCCAAACGAATGGTATTCAATATGGTCATTTTTTTATTTTTTTATTTTTTGGCAATTGGAACAAATTCTAGACCCAATGTTAAAAATTATCACTTTAATAGACAATTTCCATAAAAACAACCCCAAACGGACGCCAAACTATCAACATTTTCTGGGTGAGAAATTATATCAATAAAAAATAATTAATTACAATTCTTAGTAAAACAAATTCTAGGCAATTCAATTCCCTGTAATTCACTTTCTTTCCATCAAAATTCCACATTTGCAATCAAACATACCGTTAGTAAGAATTTCTGTCATATCAATAGAGTAATCAAAACCTTGCTCTGATACCATGTAGAAGAACACATGATTTCTATGAGAATTCTTGTTTTATTCATCCCTGTATGCATGAATTTATATACAACAGAGAAATGAAGTCTAAAAGGAAAACAATCCCCTAAATAAGGAAAAATAAATTACCCTAATTATCCTACTTAACTATGGAAACACTTAAATATGGTACATAAATTATTCCAAAATCAATCCCTAATCAAACCTAATCAAATTCATTCATTCGGGTTTCTACATTGATGACGCCAGTTAAACTTGTTATGAGAAAGGGTTAACATAAACTAAAGGACCACTCGAAATATGAGGAGATTTAATGAGGTGTCAATTAAATTCTTTGACAGCTGTGGGCATTACATTACAAAACGAATTACCCAAATGAACATAATGGTAATTGGCTTATATTCGTGTTCATTCCACAATTAATGTACCAAGCATGAATTTCAAATCTTCGCTCATTCAACAAATGGACTGAGCAGGCATACTATCCTGTCCATTAATGTTAGAAGTAAAAGAAAATTGTAAATATTTCAGGAGTATACTTAAGTGTATATATATTACCTCTAATAAGTCACGAATTTTGCTAGTCTTTCCCTTTATTTATCTAAATCTTTAAGTAATTGCTCATCTCTTGGGGTTAACTATATTCAAATGAATATTCATGGCCGAAGAAAATGATAATTGATTGTTAACAATAGTTTTCAAACAAATAACCTAAAGAAACTGCCATTAACAAAAGCAATGTGATTCTAGTAGAACACATTAGAAGAAAGAGAAGTAGAAGAACATTAACATGACCATATGTTCATTGGTCCCTTTCATAGATGTTGTGCTAGATCAAATGATTCATCTAGTTGATCCCAAGTCAACTGATAAAAGGCTTAGTTATTTCTTCTTGTTGAAGTTGTTCTTGTAACAACTTCTAGCAAGATTTTATCCAGTAGGGCAATGATTAAAGTTTAACAACGTTGAACTTAAGCTTGATGATTTCTACAATATTGATTTACAATGAACTG
>CAIGRL010136176.1:0-13788 GCA_903798325.1 Fraxinus xanthoxyloides | reverse complement strand
TGGAATCAAGAGACATATATTATAGTTCTGTGAATTATGGACCACTAAACTATACAAATATGCGTGAAAATTTTGTAATATAGTGTCGTATCAGTCGTTAACATTCAAGACGCTAATATTACCTTTAAAATAAAACACTTCGTGCATTGCACGGGCAAAAAACTAGTCTAAGAAAAAGAATATTTTGCACTTTTCATCCCCAACTTTTTTGAAATATTATTAATTTATCTTCAATATTTTTTTACTGTCAGACATCTCCAACCGTCACTTAATTGTAAATCATGTCCCCATCGACAGAATTCGTCCAATTTGACTGTCAAAGTCGCATAAAAACACAATTTTACCCTTCATTAATTTAAATAAACAAAAAAAAAACTAAATTAACAGAAAATATATAAACAATTTCACATAAACCCCGGACAATTCCCATGTCTCGACCCAAACCACCGTCATTGCCCACGCCTAGATTTTAACAAATACATATTGAGCGAACTAGATCTATGAAAGCACATTCGTGACAATATTTTGATTGGTTGCATATGTTTCATATGCTATATTTAACTAGATGCGATTATAAAAAATCATTTTCTACATTTTAATTAGTATTTACGTTTGTGTTCAATCACCATATCAAATATGTTAAAAAGCGTCACAAATTGGATACATTCAATTAGATTATAAGATTATTAAATAATTTACTCAGAAAAAAATTAGATTTGCTAATTGCAGTAGTACTAGAATATGTGGACTTTTGACATGGCGATATGGTTCAATCAAAATTCCTCCACTTTGTTATCCAAAAAGGCTTTCCAAACTTTCTCATTCTATGTAATTTTTCGTGTTTTATAATTTCTATTTTTTTTTTTATTAACATGTTTCTAACAACATGTAGGACACTACTTGTGGTACTTAAGCAATCAAACCCTATAAGCTTTTCTTAATAAGTCCTTGTTTGGTACACATTGAAATTCTCNAAGCAATCAAACCCTATAAGCTTTTCTTAATAAGTCCTTGTTTGGTACACATTGAAATTCTCATTCTCATTCTTCTACTTATTTTCAATCACACATTCTTCCATAAAATAATATTTTTCATCACATCAATAATTTTTCCTTCTTTTTCAATCACACATTCTCCGTCAATCTACTATTCTAAAATACATTCTTCCAAAATAATGTTGCTCAAATACACCCTAAGAGCATCTCGTTTTTCAAACATTCAAAGAGTAATAGCCACCTTCTTATTGTCTACGTTTCTTAAGAAAATTGAACTATCCTTTTTAAATTGGGAATAGGGATCAGAACTCAGAAGTCATGTTTGGGCGCAACATCTTTCTCTCTTTAATCCGTTTTATACTATCAAGATTGATGTACCAAATATTCCACAAACACGGAGAGATAAGACACTTCAATATCATGCTAGTTCCGTGATTCGCTTGAATTGCATCATCCGTCAAGAGAAATTGAAGAAGACAACCATTATCTAGGCCTCTCCTTTGGATAAAAATAAGATCGAATGTGAATATTTTGATACATATTTGGACATAAATTTTCCTGCCCTTATCTCAAAGTAGCTCGTCCCCAAACAAAAACAAGAAAAGGAGAATCTATCCATTTTTCAATTTGAAATGATCAATTGCCCTAATCTTCTCTAGAAAAAAATGGAAAAAGCTCAAGTAATTCTAAAATTCAAATATTTTTCATGTTCTCGTGTGTTTTGTAAAATTCTATTTATTTCATTTACTTGCAAGAGGCGAAGATAACTTTGATTCTTAAATTGGTAATAGTTTCAAAAATGTCGGAATGGGTCGACCTATATATGACTAGGAAAATCAACAAATAGTCCAAACATCAACATAATATTGTGGCAACTCAAAAAGGGTAGAAATGAATAGGGTTTAACATTTAGATTGCTAATATTCAAGAATATTTTTAAATAGAAAAGCTTAAATTTCAAAAGTAGAAGATCAACATCCGTCTTTGTACACTTCCCTGGGAATAAAGTAAAATAGAGAAAAGCAGTAAGCTTTTTCGGTAGTGTTCAAGAATAAATATGAATTCCAAGGTCTCATTACCATCCATTCATGAAAAAAGCCTTTTGATATATCAATCATGTTACATGTACATCATTTTTGACATCTTATTTTACATTGTGCCACGTGACAACACATTATTAAACAGTTAAAAAAAAGGGTTTCCTGCCAACTACATTTTGAACACATACCAGAAAAGTGTGTCGAAGACAATATTTAAATAAATATACGTGTTTAATAACTTAAACTTTTAAGTCATGGTTAACGCTCTCTCTCCATAAGAGAAATGAAGTTAACACAAGAGTAGAATATGATACCATCAAAAGTTCGGGTCAAGTTGGACTGGACATCTTTGTAGAGGCCCAACACGTGACAGAGAGGCCGCAAATAGAAGCTTTCGGCCACTATCAAGATTCCTCGAGAGTCGAGACTTTTCCTCAAACGCGTGGACCCCACTCGGGTCGCCCACCCCTCTGCCCAACTGCATACCTTCAACTATAAATAGCAGTCCCAGCATAGAGCTGGAAATATATCAGCAACACCATTTACAAAAACTACTCCAATTTCCAGTTCCCTCTTTCCCTTTTAACACTAAATCATGTCGGACAAGTGCGGAAGCTGCGACTGTGCTGACAAGAGTCAATGCGTGTAAGTATTTCTCATTCCTACAAGGCCAATATTATAAATAAGATATTGGTGCCCATGTTTTCTTGAATCATGAGTTGAATCACCTCGTTAAAAGTTTAAACTTTTAGTCGGGCTTTATGAATTGGAGAACATAAGCTCCCTGGGTTCGAATTTCATCACTAAACAGGGCTGGCACGAGGAACATGTCGAAGAAATGATTATGAATAAATTCTTCTCCACTCTAACATATTAAACTTTTAGATGAAGTGATTTAATACATAATGGAACACTGAAGCTAAACACCAAGATCCATACTCATTACCCATTGTCTTTATATCATTGCACATGTCATACTATACACACACACTAACTTGTTTAGCCATGCATACTGATCGAAGCAATACCGGGTAATTTGCAGGAAGGGTAACTCCTTCGGCATGGACATTGTCGAGACAGACAAGAGGTACCTTTCTTGCTCAACAAGAAATCTTCAAAAACTTATTTCTATTAAACACCCCCACAAAATATCAGTACAAAAAATTACTGTCAAAATTTTCACACTTATCTTTGTCGGTAACTGAATCAGTGGATTTGTATTCTGCAGCTACTCTGAGACCGTGCTGTTGGATGCTCCGGCAGCTGAGCACGACGGCAAATGCAAGTGCGGTACAAGCTGTGCTTGCATCGACTGCACCTGTGGTCAATGAACGCAAAATAATTAGTTACAGGGACACAAACTTTATACTATTTATACATGTTTGAATAAGGTTTATCTTTGTACTCCCCTGTTGTGTCAATTTGTGTCCCTGTCTGTCTTTTATATTTAATTTTGCCTGTGTTCTGTCGTTAATGAAGTATTATTAGTGTCTACATGTTCTCGACTTCTCGTATTTCTTATTCTTCATTGAAGTGTACTGCGACACAAAACCGTACAGCACGTTTGGTTGAGAGAATCAGATAAAATGGGACAATAATAAAGAAGAAAATATTCAAAAAACAAAAAAGCTGAATAGAGGTAAAAGCTGACAACATGTGACATGTCTGTGATATTTTCTATCGAAACTAACCAAAATAATGCAAAAAAGTACTTTACAAACAGGTACATAAAGGTGTATGTATAATATTGAAAATTAAACAAATTCAAACAACAAGATATATATTGGTTTGCTGAATGAAACAGATCATCAGTGAAGATGCAGTTTCTCTGAGGCATTGCTCTCTGAAACTGTAATTTTTGTCTGGAATCCCACTTGGAGAAGCAGAACAAAACTTACAATTTGTTCGTGGATATGTCTTTACAGCATGGTTGATACATGGTACACTAGATTGAACAGGAAAGGACTGGACAATTGACAAACATCTCATGTGCCATTAACGTTTGTTGGCACCCAAGGTCTAAAGTAAGACTCTTCTTAGAAGCATGACACCACCGAATAGTGCCTAAAGCCTCACCAGAGGATTCTGTCACAATTTGCCAGTTGAATCTAAGAACACCTAGAGTTTCTTCCATTCTTCAAGTTGACACACAGCAACCTTGACATAATATTATAATGGAAATAAGAATGCCAGATGGAGGTGAACCAGCAGAGATGGTGGCATGCAAACCAATGGCTAAATCCGACAATGTTGACTCCACCTAGCAGAGGACAATAGTAAAAGAAGAAAAGAAAGCCTCAACTTGACCAACCAGTAACAATTTTGCGGAGCTTGATTTTCAAATAACCTCGGTGCAAAACTTACCAAGCAGAGATGGAGATGGCGGTTTATGAATACTGATAAATGGGATAGTAAGCCTCGGCCAGTGGATAACGGAGCAGAGGCCAAGAATAATTTTTAGCACAATTTCTTATAAATTAAGTTATAATCCCTAATTCCAAGAGGATAATAAACAAGGAGAAATCAGAAAACCACAAAGAAAACAGAGTTATAATAGTTCACAATTCACCCTCAACGAGAGAGAGTTGCTTCCGCTTACCACGGTAGATTTCCACTAAAATCAAGAAGTTCATAATAAATATTTCAAGCCTCTCGGTCTGTGTAACTATATATAACGGCCCCTCAAGTTCCTTTATATATCATAGGACATTGGGGCGACCTAATACAAAATATGAATGCACAATATACCTATGTAACCAAAAAAAAAAAAAGTTGGAATTGACAATTTAATAGTGTAACTAGGCTGCATACATCCCAACACAATTGAGTTCCCAGTGGCTGCCAGGCAGAGGAGGTAACGAAATGAGCAGTTTCAGGTCAGTAACATGATAACATGAAACTGCAGTGTAAATTTTAGCTTCAAATTGCTATTTTTGAGAAGGCTGGTTTTATTTAGTGTATTCAGCCCAAAAGAATTGGGTCATTTTCAAAACTCTATAAAGTCAAAACAAACAGGTCATCATACAAAACTTCCGTTGTTCTCAAATTTCTATAAGTCGAGCACTACAGAAATTTCAAACATTGAAGCCTTCTGCACGTAGGCATTTGCGATGAGCCTCAATCCATTTTGCACAAGCAGCTTCACCATGTTCAACAATGCATTCATCCCTCAGCCTCTTCGTCTCAGGGCAAGCACAACAAATCTTCTTGCGCTTTGGATCAGGTCCAGATGCCGAGCCTGCTGACCCCCCTTGATCTTTCTGTGATTGTAAATATATCACAGAGGGAGAGTGCTGCACCGATAGTCTATCCATTGCCACACGTCGCTGAATACTACTGGATATCAAAGGATTTCATCAGTTTAAAAAAAAAAAAGCTTATTCTACTGAATTATCCAGGAAAAGATGGAGCTCCATGAACACTACAGTGTAGTCAGAAAACCACATAATATCGAAATTGTACGAAGTAAGAGATTAACAGATTTATAACAAGCCTCCTATAACCACAGCACCATAAGCTTCAAAACAGAACATTACTCGAGAAATATGAGCAAAAAACAAGAGCATGTTTGGCTACTATTTATAAGCTTAAGCTCTTTCAAATTTGCAAGTTAAGCTTTTGATGATCTGAACCAAGAGAACTTCTTCTCTTAAATCATACATTGAAAATTTATTTGAGTATGAAGTACTACTGAGTTTTTTGACCTTACAATTTCTCTCCCAAATTCTTAATCCTATATCTGTTCATCTCACACGCTTCATTTCTGTGTTTCTCTCTCCTGTTTTGCATCACACAACTTTCCCAATTTACTTTCCAACCTTCAGAACAATATCCAAGGCAATAATCTAGCCAAATCATAACAGGTTGCTTTGATACCACTTTATCACACCCAAAATCCCTCACATCAAGATTAGCACAGACACTATTCTTTGAATATAACTTCGCTAAAAATCTTTCTCCTATCTCAAAATAACATACATATAAAGGAAACTATCAATATTGAAAAGATAAAATCCCAATGCTTCATCATTCTATTACATTTTTGAACATCTTATGCCACTCATTATCACACTAGATCCCACGTAGTCATCTTGGCTTTATCTGAATGAGTAATTCTATACTTTCATCCATCAAATGAATTCAGACCATATTACTTTTACTTATTTAACGATTAGTTTCTACAATATTCGAATTCTGTCATAATGGAATAAATATTGATTTTTAATAAACCAGAGTAATGTAGATATTTTCTAATGCAAATGCCCGAATCACACAACTCTCCGTGTTCTCCATTCCACTCAAGTACCCTTATTCATCTGCTCTTTTATAGAAGCAAGCATCCTTCTTTAGTTTTAATATAGAATTAAGTCATTAATTACAAGTCAAAAACACAAAACCTGTTACAGAGTCATGGAATTTAATTAAATCATTTACAGTTTACACAAACAATTGTAACCAAATTAAAAACAGTTGAAATGCATAATTCTATATCTTATTCGTTGACTTCTTAAAACCGTAATTCCAACAGCCGAAGAATACCGAGAAAAGGAGAAAAAAGATCATACACAGCAAATACACGCAACAAACAAGCAAAAAATGGTACCTTTTTTATTCTTTTTCACTGAATGAAAAAAGGGCTGGAATTTGGAAAATTGTTTTGATTCAGAATTTTGTAAATCTGGATTTAAAGGGAAAAATGAAAATTGCAGCGGTCTCCAATTTATTCCAGTTTTCTGAATACGTTGGGCTTTCGCTACAATTTACTCGATTTCTTGCGTGCTTCTAATTCCAAAAGCGTGGCACGTCAACAAACGCTTCTAGAGTGATTCGTTTATTTAGGTCCCACATTTCACTTTTCCAATTTCCAATTTTTCACATTCGTTAAAATTAAAAATGACAAGTATCCAAAAGAAAAAATCCAATTGTACAATGATTTGATCACGATATTGTAATTTTTACAACATTCTCACGTTAGGGTAGGATTCACTAATTAAATTACAATACCCTCACATTAGGATGGGGTAATGGATCCCACCATAACGTGAGAGTATTGTAAAAATTACAACACTCTAATAATTGTACATATAACATTGTTGAATCTACTTTACGGTATTACATCATTTTAAAAACCCCGTCTCGATATTGTCTCGTTTTGAATTCGGTGCAAGGATGGGGATGAAAACGGGCACATAATTCTCACCCTGAGCTCCTCGAATTCGTCCCGAATTATTTAAAATTATTTTATTTTATTTTTATGTTTGTCATTTGAAATTGTACTTTTTGAAAATAGATAATAATATTTAAAAATATAATTAATTAATTAAGCTGAATTAACACATAACATCCATATATTTCACTATTAGTATGAAAAAGTCATTACGTTTCATTTTTGGCATTTTCACCTTATTTCCACGTTTCATTGCGCAAAATGTCATTTTCTCTTTCATTCATTCATTCAATTAAAAATTGTGAAATGACGAATATATTATTCTATTTAAAAAAATAGAGAGAGAGAGAGAGAATGAAAAAACTAATCGTGAACATAATCCCATTTTTCTTAAAAAAAGTGCAAATGAAATCCAAATAAATTATTAAAAGTGTAATTAGCACATAATATCACTATATGTCACTATTATTGTAAAAAAAAGTATTTACCTTTCATTTTTGACATTTTTACCCTTAATTACACATTTATTTTTCGCAAACCATAATTTTCATCAATTTTCCCAATAAAAACTATGAAATGACGAGTATATCGTATTATTTAAATAAAAAATGAAAAATACAGAATTTTTTGTTTAATTTCTAATTTATTAATACTTCATTTGGGACCCATTTGTACTTTTTAATTTTTTTAATATCTAATTTTATAGTTGTTGACGTTGAAAAAAGTATGAACAATATTCAAGTCAATTTAAGGAATAAACGTGGATTATTTAATAAAAGGTCAAGTGTTTACAAGATCATAATACTATGATTCCTTTTGTTTGATATCAGTAGATATTTGAAATATGAAGAAATGTTAGAAATTTCTTGTGTGTTTTGTTCCACGTTTCCCTTCTTTTTCTTCTAAGCCATGATTCCCCTTTTATAGGAGAATACATGCATGCATGATGCTTTCCATGTCTTTTCACTGTAAATCCGAGTTGAGGACGTACAACTGTTGGTGTGATAAGATTGTTTGCCTAGTTGGACTCTGTCAACTTACTTTTAAGCATTAATTGCAAGTTGCCCTAAATAATTAATGCATGATTCATAAGAGGAAGCTACTAGTCCTCATTGGAGAATTATGTGGGTGCTAACGTGGGACCTTTCCAGGTGTACTCCAATTATTGGCAACTCATATATCCCGTCAGTGATCCCTAATCATTATATTCATTTTGTCTTAAAAGACTACACAAACTTCTTGAAGAAGAAACACATCTTCCGAGTTGACCTTATATATCCGAACTCAACATAGTACCTATAGATGACGTGGAGCAATCCGAGCTTAATGACCTCAGATGTCGGATGTCAACAATAATAATTTATTTGGAACTCGTTTGCACTTCTTAAAGAAATTGGGATTATGATTGTAATTAGTTCTTTATTTTTTAAATTTAAATATGAGAGTATATTTATCATTTCAAAGCTTTTTATTGAAAAATTAGAGGAAAATAGATAGAAATGATGATTTGTGCAATCACATATTAATTAAAGGTGAAAATGTAAAAAAAAATAAAAGGTAGAAACTTTTTCCACAAAAATATTGAAAGGTACGGACATTATGTGCTAAGTATCCTTTTAATAATTTATTTGGGACTCATTCGCACTTCTTTAAAAATTTTGGGACAATAATAGAGATTAATTTTTTTTTTTATTTAAACAGAATTATATATTCGTCATTTCACAACTTTTAATTGAAAAAAAGGATGAAAATAACTTTTACATACTGAAAAATAAAAATAAGGATGAAAATGCCAAAAAATAAAATGTATGAACATTTTTCAGTAAAAGGTATAAACGTTATGTGTTAATTACCCTATTTTAATTCTCACCGTACCTTCTTTTAACTTTGTGGGTCAATTCTTGGTTCAAGATAGGAAAAAATAATGTTTTTTTATCACCATTAATTTTTATGTGATTTGAATGTGGTAGATTTAGTTGATTTTGTAATTGGCTTGTTCTGTAGACAAAAGAACTTAAATTGATAGTTGATGAAAGTTAAAGGAGTAATGTGCAAATATGTCAAAAGTTAGTTGAATAGGTCCAGGGTTTCGAGTTTGAAATAAAGGAGAAAAGATGCGGATTTTCGCTGGACTGTCGCCAGGTTATGGCTCGAGCTGTAAAAGCAGAAACATTGTCGCTGGACCGTCGCCCCTCCTTCGCTCGAGCGACATCCTGTCGTTCGACTGTAACTTTATACGAGAATATATTATTTCGCGTTTTAAAAACCTTTTTCCTGACCCACTTATTTTCTACCCTATCTATAAATATCCTAAAGCTACAGAACGATAATTCTAAGGTTGAATATTAAGTAAACATTGTGCTGTCAATTTTCGTTCATCCTTGAAGCTGTCAACCTTCATGTTTCTTTGAGATTCGTTCTTGTTAGTTAGAAAAACATCGAATCCAATATTCAAATACCAAAAACCTACTTCCTACATATCTGTCAGATAGTGCTGAAGATCAAAGAAGGCGACTTGAGTTTCAATATGTGAAGAATGTGTTGTTCTTCATGATCCACGTGAGATAGACGATTCTACTAAGCTAGGAGTTGCTGCAGGATTGCAGAGTTCTAGGAAAGCGTTGGTTATTGCAGCTGGAATTAGTGCAGGAGAGCAAAGAATTCAGGAGAGCTATCAGAATTGCAGTTAGGAGATCAGATAGTTCATGTTGTCGTCTAGTCTGGTGCACTGTAAGTGTTGAATCGTTTATACTGGATTGACTGGCAAAGTGCCCGGAGTTTCTCAATTGGTTTTCTCCATAAACAATTCTTGTTCTCTTTACTGCTTTTTGTTTTACTGTTTATTACATTCAAATTGCGGTAATTGAACATAGGAAGAATTGGATTGTTTGATTAACCATCGAAAAATAATTAATTTGTGACTTGTTGCTTGTTAATTAATTTTTAATTCCACATTAAATACCTATTCACCTCGCTCTAGGTATTGATAGGATTGAACTTGCGTTTTTCACAATGAATAAAAATGCATTCTAACTTTACGGAATAATAATAAAATAAGAAAAGGTTGGAGAATTTGTCAGTCATATGGAATATCCAGCCTAAAACGTGTCTATCTTTCGATCATAACATAAACAAGTACCTATCAAATAACGCAAGTAGCAAGAATATACAAGATTTAAAGGTAATCTGTAAGGTCTTCAGCATTCAGCAAAGGGCAAAAATCTAGATAAGAAGATGCTAAAAGCATAAATACTGGTATATGTATTGGAGTGAATATCACTGGCTCAATCTCGCGAAAATTTGAGCTGTTCGAATTGACATTCATCCTCCAGCATTTCGACAGATACGTGTATGAAAGTCGATAACGAAGAGAACAACTTTTCACTGTGTGTATATAGTGAAAAATTGGTGTCAACGTGCAATAAGAAATGAAAAGATCTGTTCTGAGGATTAGCCCAACAGACTGGATGAGAACTGGCAAAAGAAGAGAATGTTTCACATTGGATCGAAAGAATCCTCAGGAATTTGTGATAGCAGTTTTCATCCACCATCTCCACCAAAAAACTGAACCTAATACCAGCCTAGTCTACATGTTATAGACTTGTATAGTCATATATAGTCGACAAGCATATCAATATCTACTTCATCATTAGCAAATGCACAAACTAGCAGAAGATCGAGCATGTTTGGCTTTGCTTAAAATATAGAAGCAGCAGTTCATTTCGTCTTTATTTTTACACCACAGTATGGCCTTTCATGCTGTGAGAAAAAGACCAAAGAAGCTAATTCGTTTGGCTTCTAAGCAAAGCCAAATATGCTCGAAGCATATGAAGAAATAAATGCAAGACCAAGAGTGAAAACCAAGAGATATTTCATTCACTTTTGAGAAAATTTACAGGAAATTTAATATATACAAAATTTAACAAAGAACAAAACAGATTTAAGAAAACTTTTTTATAATCTAACTAGTTATTGCTGACCTGATCTTAAAATCCCAGCGCACTCAGGTTTTTAATAAAATCCTTGTTTATTAAAGTTCCAATCATCAAATCTACTTAACAAATTTAAATAACACGAATTCGAATTTATGTTCTTTCAATTCACAGTTCCACAAAGCATGCTTATCAGCATCACGGGTTCCCAGCTAATGCTAGTCATACTTCTCCCTCCATGAATACACAAGAAAGAAAACCCATGAAAGAGCAAGTACAATGTCTCCAACAACCAGTCTCAGCCAATCCCAACCGAGATCCTCAACCTTCCTTCCAAAGTGAATTCTCCAAATAGCCATTGCTACATGGAGAATCACACAACCCCCGGCAAAGAATATATGGAATTCTCTGTCCTTCACAAATGCCACCATGAACAAGAGAAACCCAATGGCAAACAAAAGTAAACCCGAAAACGAATCCGACGTCCTAATTAGCAGCTCATCGTGAGGTGTTGATCCCAGAAGCTTGCTGGCGTGGTCTTTACCATGGCTAAGCACAAACACCTGATTACTACAAAACATCATGAGAGCTCCACAAGTTAAGGCAATCACAGAATGGAGCATGCATATAAGGATAAACCGAGGTGACAACATTGATCATTCAAAATAATACTGATATTTGTCCCCCTTTTCGTCGAAGAAGATTCAATCTTTATGCCTAAAAGCAAAAAACCACAGAAATACTGAACCTGCTCCAGAAAAACTCATCCATTGCCAGTATTAATCCTACTTACCAGTACATATATCAGAAATCAACAAAGAATACCCAATAATTATATTTACTTGAAAAGCATAATTCAATTCAAGAAAACTGAACCCAGAAAATACTTCCTTCCAAGAACAGTATTTTTGGACTAAAAGTAATAATTAAGTAGCCAAATGATAGCCCCTTTATAAATCTTCAGGGCTCAGGATTCTTGTCCTATCAATATATGGATTTCAATAAAGGGTAAATTGTGAAATTGTGATCCAAGATAAGATATTTTAGCTTCGAAACCCTGGTGTGGAGTAGAAACGCGTGGATTCTGGAATATTAGAATTTGAGAGAATAAGAAACGGTGAAAGCATCACTAATTTTATAAATTTTTTGGTTGTGCGCTCTCTATCTCTTTATTTGTAAATTATTAAAAAAATTATTAATCAAAATTAACAAAATGATTATGTTATCTACATCTATACTCTCTTGAAAGAGAGGATCCCATGTTATTATTCATTTGTGATTTTCCGTCACGTATCATTGTTCATGCGAAGACAAAAAATGCATTGATCATTCATGAAGATATTTCCTCTCTCCCGTTATCAAAAATATCTCCTCTACAACTATTTCTATTTTTCTTCCACGCAACTGTTTGACATTCTATCACCGCAATATCTTCTCTCTTTTCATGCAACTAAGGCTTGTTTGAGCCTCATTCTTTTTTGCAAAAAATGTATTTTACAATAGCGTTACGAAGAGAATGTATGATTAAAAAATAAGAATTTTTTTTTCAAATTTTCGTGTAATATTATTTTATTGAAAATTGTATGGTTGTAATGGGTCAAATCATTGTTTAAAAATAGGGCTCAAGTAAGAGCTATCCCAATTTTCTCCGTCTCAATCGTAGAAAAGGGGCGAAAGAAAAATCTGGGTAAATTGAATCGACGACTATAGCTTCGTTTCATTATCTTGCTACGATTTGCAGTCAAGTTTCTTCATCCTGCAAGAGGTACAGTTTATGGCTCTGCTGCTGGTGATTCTTGTTGCTATGGCAGTTGGGGTTAAGAGGTTCAAGGTCCAATGCACCATGTCATACGCAACGCAACGACTGCAGTTGGTACCCTGATTTTGATATCGATCTTGGTAGTCTGGTCGAGTTTGTAGGGTTGGGGACAAAATCCATTAGTACCTATCTTCTTTAAAGCTTTGTGTCTGGTTATATAAAATAAGATAAAAAGCTTAGCAAAAGCATTGAAAGTTCATTTATAAGCAAATTAACCGTAAGTGTAATTTACTTTTAAGCTCACTCCAACGATGGTTTATGCAAGATTCACATACTCGGCACCATAGAAAGCGTCGTGGAGTTGCGAATCCGAGAGAAATTTCAATCGTGAGATCTCTCAAACCCTATAAAGATGTACATAGACGGTGTAAATGAAATTTCACTTGAAAGGGCAGGAGGGAAGAAAATATAAGGCCCTGTTCTCTTTACCGTTTTCGGGTCGTTTTCTGTTTTCAGTTTTTCAAAACAGTAAAAACGCATTCTCTTTCCTATTTTCGAAAACGCGTTTTCGAAAACAAAAAAAAAATTTGTTAAGGAAACTCAAAACATCAAAAACCACGTTTTCGCTGTTTTCTGTACAAAACACCATAATATCAGAAAACACGCGAAACACCATTTTCACTTTTATCCTCTCTCTCTCTCCCGACTTCCTTTGATTTTCACTTTCTTCTACCCTAAATCCACATCTCCACGGCCTCCACAAGGAGCTTTCCGACGCCGGTCCACCTCCGATTTCCCAACGCCTTTCCACCTCCAGCGCCTGTCCATAGATTGGTGCCGCTCCTCCGCAAGGTGTCAAAACTGTAGTTCAACCTGTTGATCATGCTCTCTACCC